>CM054940.1:20156650-20200521 GCA_029168755.2 Tillandsia fasciculata
GCGGTCCACAGCTTGGCGTGCACCAGGTGCCACCGACTTTTCTCCGTGCCACGTGGCAGCTCCTGAGTGCTGGCCGGTTTCTAGAACCTCTGGATGGTCGACACGTGGCGGCACCCCGTTGGCTGACAGGATCCGGAAGACCGGCGCGCGACCGGCCAGTGTGCACCACGTGGGACACGTGGGCATTTTTTATTGGTCCTTTGCACGGCTGTCCCCTGTTTGTGGGACACGTGGCGCGCGCTGAATGGCCAGTTTTGGTGTTTCCTGTTCGGATCAGATCCCGTTTTGTGGGAATATTCCCTTTTGGCCCATTATTTAAGAGGTTCCCCCCCTCTCTTGCCCACCTTGGATTCCGAGCCGAAGAGAGAGAATCTGAGAAGTGCCAAATATGAAAGTTGTTCCTCTCTCTCTCTTTTCTCTCTCTAGAATCTCAGGAATTTAGGGTTACAGATAGTGAGATATCTGCGACGCGGCGCACTGCGACGATTTTCTTTTTAGGCCCATTTCCCGTCGCAGGTCCGTCAAAAATTCACTGCGGGCTAACCGGGTGGAATTTTGGACGATTTTTGCGACAGCGCGACCGTAAGAGGTAGGGCTTCGATTTACGTATTGATCATTTTGCTCCGTTTCGTACTTTGGCACAGTTTTTAGGTCCTCTTTGACCCCCTTTTTTACTGTGGTAATTTTGGACAGCACCGACTTCTCCGATTTTTATCTTGACGTAGGAGCGTCAGATCGAGGCGTTTTAGGAGTCGATTTTGATCTACTCTTCGCGAGGAACGCAACCGTGATTTTTCTGGGATTTTAGGAGCTCTTTTTAGAGGTGAAAATTTCCCCTTTTCCCGTGCTGTTTGAAAAACAGCAAATATTGTGCTTTTTAAGATTTGTATTTATACCGGGAGCGTTGATTTGCAGGATTTGAGGACTATGGACAACCAGGGGACTACCTGGGGTATTGTTTGAGCTACTCGAGGTGGGCGGTTGTTGCTTACCTCATTTTTGACAAGCTCACTGGGATTACTAGAAATCCCCTAAAATATGACAATTAATGAGAACCATTGGGACAAACTAACAGGACTACTAACAGGACTACTAACAGGACCACTAACAGGACAATTGATGAGAACTATTGGGACAAACTAATATGACAATTGATGAGAACTATTGGGACAAACTAATATGACAATTGATGAGAATCATTGGGATAAACTAATATGACAATTGGGACGAACTAACGTGACAATTGATGGGACGAACTCTCCTAAAAATTAATATAACTCCACAGATGATATGATGACTTATATTGGGACACTGTGATTGAGACAAAGGCTATAATCTCGCATGCAAATGACTTTTATTCAGTAAATCAATCTTTTTAAATCTTTGACCTTATTTTACAGCTTGCATGCATGACTGAACATCTAGTAAAGGCCACTATTTATTGCTACACTATCATATTGAGATTTGAACATGTTTCATTGTTGTCCTTTGCATCCAGATGCTTGTTGCTCAGGTATGAGCAGGGGTTTGGGATAGTGTAGTCGAGATTGCATTAGATTGTGGATTTGTGGGGTATTGCGGTGACCGCGGACAGTAGGCGGTCGACCAGATGTTTATCCTTGCATCAGATTGGGGTTGAGTGGTTGAGTTTGTTTATTTTTGCATCAGCTGGGTTTGGGCTTTTCTTTAGTGGATGGAGTTTTCCCACTTTGATCATAGTCATGATCCAGTCCTGCTATATTGTGATACTTGTGAGACATGTGCTACAGAGATACTTGTGATACTGATGACAGAGATACTTTACTCGTGTGGGTCGCTCCCCTCGAGTGCCACTCCGGAGGTGAGCATTTTCGGACCGAGCCTTGTGTGCTGGTCCCTTGGGATTTCGAGCCTTGTGTGCTGGTCCCCTACTGAGTTCTTGAGTTCGACAGCAGAGCAGGCAATACCAGTTTTACTGGTAGCACAAGATTGGGTTATTTGATCTGATACTGTTTCCTGATGCATTTATACAGTCATTTCTGTTAGTATTGCATTTAGAGGCATATTAGTGGTAGTTTCCCTTATTCAGTACCTTATTTACCTTACCACTTCATCTTTTCCCATTGCCTCTAGTAGTCCTAGTGGGTGCGTCAGAGTTGAGGTTTTTGCCCACTAGGGGAGGCTACTGGTTTATCTGGTAGTTCTCACCCCCATTGTTATTTTTCTGTTCCTTTCTTCTCCTCTATTTTGCAGAGTCGTCTGCGGGAGCTGCTAGGCCATCGGCAGCTGATCGAGGTAAGGAGATCGCTGAGTAGATAAATCTCCTGTGAGACTGAGAGCTGTTAGATAGATGCTGCACCCTTTACTCAGACTGTGGTATTCCTCTTTTATTTTAGGACTGGCTTTCGCCAGCTGGTTGTACTATTTTGGTGAACTGGGAGATTATTGTATATATATTACAGCTTATTGTAGTTCCAGTCTGAGATACTATGTGGTTCTTCTATTTCAGCTCTGTATTATGCTCTTTTATTGCACATTTAATATCTGAGCAGGTTACCAGCGCTTCGTGTACGCGGGAAGTCCGTGTGCACGGCGGATCTGTAGACGAGCCCGGGTTCCGGGGCGTGACAGATTAAGTTGGTATCAGAGCTTAGGGATAGGTCAGTTGGGACGTAGGAAACCCTAAGCTTTTGGCAGACCCTAGGATAATAGGGCGTGAGAGACGTAACATTTTGCGAAAGTCGTTAATTATTTGTTTGACTCTTCCAAGTAAGTGAAGAGAGACCGACATACCCAATTTCTGGTGAACAGTTATGTTGGCTGCAGACAACATAAAGTCACAGAAATAGGGGAATGTCTTTGACTTTCGCTAGATTGGGTCGTGTGGGGTTTTGTTTTCCTGATTTGTGGCTTCTGGTGACAGTATGTCGCCCCTTCGTCGTATTTCCGCCGGGGGTATTCCCACCCCCTCTGAGGAGCCCGAGCAGGCAGTATCTGCCGAACTGGGAGAACTGCGGGCCTTGGTGACCCAGTTGGTGGCGAGGAGCTTTCAACAGGACCAGCGTTTGGAGCAGCTGTTAGCACAGAGGAGTGATCCGGCAGTCGGGGAGAGGACCAGGGCTTCTAAGCAGCATTTAGAGAGAAAACGCCCAGCACCGGATGCTAATGGACAGACCAGTTCTCGGAAACGGAGGCAGCAGGCGAGACAGCTCCAGGCTACGGTCAGGTGCATTTTCTGCCGAGGACAGCATAATTCTGATACTTGTAATTTGAGGTTCGGCCGTTGTTATCGGTGTGGACAGTCTGGCCACGTCCGAGCTACTTGCCCTTATGTGCCATCGACGGCTCCTCCTTCAGCATCTGCCCCTTATTCATCTCAGCAGCAGTCACGGCAGCTGCGAGTTCCTGGCAGATGTATCTTTTGTGGAGATCATCATTTTCCTAGTACTTGTGATCAACGTTGGGGACGCTGTTACCTGTGTGGACAGCCTGGGCACCTGCGAGTTACGTGCCCTTCGAGGATAACTGTGGTACCTACTTCGGCGTTCGTTCCTACCACTTCCCAGCCACGACCGGGAGCTTCACCGACCGACCTTCAAGAAGATCAAGTTTCATTCCCCCACCCTTCTGGAGAGAGACAGCCGTTGTCGAGCAGTCGGGACGACTTAGCACTGGCGGAGGATTCTACTGTAGCTGACCGAGAGAAAGCAGGTATGATTTACTTTCTGGCATAGGGACTCGTACCTCGTTTTATAGGGGTATCTCTTTTATTTGTAGAGAACGAGCATTATTGCATGGGTTAGGGATAGGACTATCACCTTGTGCACGGAAGGTGTAGATTCTCGATTGCACTCTGCACATGGAGAGGTACTGTTAGTCCCGCCGATTTAGATCGAGTCCCGAATTATGCCAGCGGACCTGTTGGTCTTATGACAACTGGAGGACTTTGATATGGTCTAGGGATAGACTGGCTGGCTCGGTGTTTTGTGACTTTTGATTGTGCCGCAAGGACCGTCACTTTTCGAGAGCCAGGCCAGGAGATGTTAGTATACCGGGGATGTCAGAGCGCTTTCTTTGCCCCTATAGTTTCGACTTCCCAAGAGGATCCTTTAAGGTTGTGTAGCCTTTTAGCTAGTGTTGAGGGGCCTACGGCGGCGCCGGGACTCGGGGATATCCCTATTGTCCGCGAGTTTCCGGATGTTTTCCACCTGAGTTGACTAGCATGCCGCCAGATAGGGAGATTGAGTTCGTGATTGACGTAGTTCCAGGAACTGCGCCAATCTCAAAGGCTCCTTACCAGATGGCACCGGCTGAACTGCGAGAGCTTAAGGCGCAACTCCAGGATTTAATGGACAAGGGCTTTATTAGGCCAAGTGTGTCGCCTTGGGGAGCGCCGGTGCTATTCGTGAAGAAGAAGGATGGGTCACTTCGACTTTGTGTGGACTATAGAGAATTGAATAAAGTGACCATCAAGAACAAGTACCCTTTGCCGCGCATTGATGATCTTTTTGATCAGCTGCAAGGGTCTTGTGTCTTTTCTAAGATAGATCTACAGTCCGGTTACCACCAGTTGAAGGTGAAGGCCGAGGATATTCCGAAAACGGCATTTAGGTCGGTACGGGCATTATGAGTTTACAGTTATGCCTTTTGGGCTAACTAATGCCCCTGCCGCATTCATGGATTTGATGAACTGGATCTTCCGACCATACTTAGACCGATTCGTGGTAGTTTCATTGATGATATCTTGGTCTACTCCCGAAGTGATGCGGAGCATGAGGAGCACCTGAGGGTGGTGCTGCAACTTCTGCGAGAGAAGAAGTTGTTTGCCAAACTGACAAAGTGCGAGTTTTGGCTTCGGGAGGTAGTCTTCTTGGGCCATGTGATTTCGCCGCAGGTGTGGCGATAGACCCAGCAAAGATTGAGGCGGTTCGGGATTGGCCCCGACCGACGACAGTTTCGGAGGTGCGTAGTTTGATGGGCATAGCTGGGTATTACCGTCGGTTTGTGGAAGGCTTTGCGAAGCTCTCCACACCCCTCACTCGTTTGACGCGTAAGGGAGTAAAGTGAGGACTGTCAAGGGAGTTTTGAGGAGCTGAAGAATAGACTGATGACCGCCCCTATCCTTTCCCTCCCTGTTATGGGGAAAGGATATGTGATCTACAGCGACGCATCACACAGCGGACTTGGTTGTGTGTTGATGCAAGATGGGAGGGTAATTGCTTATGCATCAAGGCAACTCAAGGATTATGAGAAGAATTACCCTACCCATGACTTGAAGCTTACTGCTGTAGTGTTTATTCTGAAGCATTGGCGTCATAGACCACAAGAGCCTAAAGTATCTATTCACGCCAAAGGAGCTGAAATTGAGGCGACGCAGATGGTTGGAATTACTAAGAGATTGTGATGTAAACATCCTGTACCATCTGGGCAGAGCAAATGTGGTTGCTTATGCCTTGAATAGGAGGGCGGTGCAAAGTTTGTCTATGTTGATCACAGACCAGACACCACTATTAGAGGAGATGAGACGACTCGAGATAGAGGTTGTGTCCCCTGGGGTCACTGCTAGACGGACATCTTTAGTCTTGCAGCCCACTCTGCTGGATAAGATCAGGAGAAACAGAGTGAGGACCCCCACTTGACCAAGATTAGAGATCAAATTCCGAATGATCAGTCGGGGGACTTTACGGTAGATGCCTCGGGAGTACTGAAGTACAGGAACCGAGCATGTGTGCCAGCGGATGCGGAGATCCGAGAGCAGATATTGCGAGAGGCCCATTATACACCTTATACCCTACATCCTGGTGGGACTAAGATGTATAAGGACCTCAAGGCACACTTTTGGTGGAATGGCATAAAAAGGGATGTCGGGAGATTTGTGGCTCAGTGTTTAACTTAGCATCGAGTGCCAGCCGGCAAGTTACAGAGTCTCCCAATTCCCCAGTGGAAATGGGACCACATTACGATGGATTTCGTGGTCGGACTACCAAGGGCACAGGGAGGAGCAGATGCTATCTGGGTAGTTGTAGATCGACTTACCAAGTCGGCGCACTTTCTGCCCATGCAGACTACGTGGCCACTTGAGCGACTAGCCCAGCTATCTAGATGAGATAGTGAAATTACATGGAGTACCCGCCTCCATTGTTTCAGATAGAGACCCGAGGTTTGCCTTGCGATTCTAAAGGAATTTGCAGACACCTTGGGGACTCAGCTCAGGTCAGTACAGCTTTTATCCGCAGACTGATGGGCAGTCAGAGCGGACTGTACAGATCCTTAAAGGACATGCTTAGGGCTTGCACTTATCTTTGGCTGAGTTCGCGTACAACAATAGCTTTCAAGCGAGCATTCAGATGGCTCCGTTTGAAGCATTGTATGGACGCAAGTGTCGATCACCACTTTATTGGAGTGACGTGGGCGAGAGGCGGACCTTGGGACCAGATGTATTGTTAGAGGCAGAAGAGAAGGTCCGAGTGATTCGACGGCATCTTCAGACCGCCCAGAGCCGACAAGGAGTTATGCCGATGTTCGGCGACGAGACTTAAAGTTTCAGGTTGGTGATCATGTATTCCTGAAAGTCTCGCCGTCCAAAGGAATCAGGAGGTTCGGCATTCGTGGGAAACTTAGCCCCGATATATTGGACCCTTTGAGTTATTATCGGGCCAGTTGCCTACCGACTTGCACTTGCTGGTGTATTTCACGTTCCGACTCTGAGGATTACTGTTTAGTCTCGTTTCGAGGACGAAACTCTTTTTAGTGGGGGAGGATGTGATGATCCGGACTCCCGCAGAACTGCGCAACCTTAATTAGTGACTGTAGGAAGTTTTTACAGTGCAACGAAGCCTGTAGAATCGAAATTGGATATTTAAAATTGACTCTGCGCGAAAATCGGAGCAAATGGGATTTTCCGGGAGCTTTTTGCAAAATTTCGGATGAGAATTTGGCGAAACGGACGTCGGATTTGGACTCAGCGCGCGAAAACGATCAAATTGGTATATTCGCTTTATTTTTTCGGCACCGGGTACTGTTCACCGGAACAGTAACCGCCGGCCGGAATTACTGTTCCGGCCGGCGGCGGCCGCCGGCGAGCGGCGGCGGGCGGCGGCGCACGGCGGCGGGCAGCGGCGCAGCGGCGGCGCAGCAGCGGAGCGCGCGCGGGCAGGCGCGGGCAGCGCGGGCAGGCGCGGGCAGCGCGGGCAGGGGCGCTGGTGCGCGGTCCATGGCCTGGCGTGCACCGGGTGCACCGAATTTCTCCCGTGCCACGTGGCAGCTCCTGATTGGCTGGCCGGCTTCTAGAAGCTTCTGGATGGTGACACGTGGCAGCACCCCGTTGGCCGACAGGATCCGGAAGACCCGGAGCGCGGACCGGCCATGTGCACCACGTGGGACACGTGGCGATTTTTATTGGCCCTTGCACAGGCTGTTTCCTGTTTTGTGGACACGTGGCGCGCGCTGGTTGGCCAGTTTTGGTGTTTCCTGTTCGGATCAGATCCCGTGTGGGAATATTCCCTTTTGGCCCATTATATAAGAGGTTCCACCCCCTCTCATTTCCACCTTGGATTCCGAGCCAAGAGAGAGAATCAGAGAAAGTGCCAAATACGAAAGTTGTTCCTCTCTCTCTCTTCTTTCTCTCTCTAGAATCTCAGAATTTAGGAGTTACAGATAGTGAGATATCTGCGACGCGGCGCACTGCGACGATTTTCTTTTTAGGCCCATTTCCCGTCGCAGTTCCGTCGAAAATTCACTGCGGGCTAACCGGGTGGAATTTTTGGACGATTTTTGCGGCAGCGCGACCGTAAGAGGTAGGGCTTCGATTTCCGTGTTGATCATTTTGCTCCGTTTCGTACTTTTGGCACAGTTTTTAGGTCCTCTTTGACCCCCCTTTTTGCTGTGGTAATTTTTGGACAGCACCGACTTCTCCGATTTTTATCTTGACGTAGGAGCGTCAGATCGAGGCGTTTTAAGAGTCGATTTTGATCTACTCTTCGCGAGGAACGCAACCGTGATTTTTCTGGGATTTTAGGAGCTCATTTTAGAGGTGAAAAATTCCTCTTTTCCCGTGCTGTTTGAAAAACAGCAAATATTGTGCTTTTTGGGATTTGTATTTATACCGGGAGCGTTGATTTGCAGGATTTGAGGACTGTGGACAACCAGGAGACTACCTGGGGTGTTGTTTGAGCTGCTCGAGGTGGGCGGTTGTTGCTTACCTCATTTTTGACAAGCTCACTGGGATTACTAGAAATCCCCTAAAATATGACAATTAATGAGAACCATTGGGACAAACTAACAGGACTACTAACAGGACTACTAACAGGACAACTAACAGGACAATTGATGAGAACTATTGGGACAAACTAATATGACAATTGATGAGAACTATTGGGACAAACTAATATGACAATTGATGAGAACCATTGGGACAAACTAATATGACAATTGACAAGGACAATTGATGGGACGAACTCCCCTAAAAATTAATATAACCCCACAGATGATATGATGACTTATATTGGGACACTGTGATTGAGACAAAGGCTATGATCTCGCATGCAAATGACTTTTATTCAGTAAATCAATCTTTTTAAACCTTTGACACTTATTTTACAGCTTGCATGCATGCCCGGACATCAGGTAAGGCCACTATTTATTGCTACACTATCATATTGGGATTTGAACATGTTTCATTGTTGTCCTTTGCATCCAGATGTTGTTGCTCAAGTATGAGCAGGGGTTTGGGATAGTGTAGTCAAGATTGCATTAGATTGTGGACTTGTGGGGTATTGCGGTGACCGCGGACAGTAGGCGGTCGACCAGATGTTTATCCTTGCATCAGATTGGGGTTGAGTCTGGTTTATTTTTGCATCAGCTGGGGATTGGGTTTTCTGTAGTGGATGGAGTTTTCCCACTTTGATCATAGTCATGATCCAGTCCTGCTATATTGTGATACTTGTGAGACATGTGCTACAGAGATACTTGTGATACTGATGACAGAGATACTTTACTCGTGTGGGTCGCTCCCCTCGAGTGCCACTCCGGAGGTGAGCATTTTCGGACCGAGCCTTGTGTGCTGGTCCCTTGGGATTTCGAGCCTTGTGTGCTGGTCCCCTACTGAGTTCTTGAGTTCGACAGCAGAGCAGGCAATACCAGTTTTACTGGTGCACAAGATTGGGTTATTTGACAGATACTGTTTCCTGATGCATTCATACAGTCATTTCTGTTAGTATTGCATTTAGAGGCATAGTAGTGGTAGTTTCCCTTTTCAGTACCTTATTTACCTTACCACTTCCCCTTTTCCCTTTGCCTCTAGTAGTCCTAGTGGGTGCGTCAGAGTTGAGGTTTTACCCACTAGGGGAGGCTACTGGTTTATCTGGTAGTTCTCACCCCCATTGTTATTTTCTGTTCTTTCTTCTCCTTTATTTTGCAGAGTCGTCTGCGGGAGCTGCTAGGCCATCGGCAGCTGATCGAGGTAAGGGGATCGCTGAATAGATAGATCTCCTGTGAGACTGAGAGCTGTTAGATAGATGCTGTACCCTCCACTCAGACTGTGGTATTCTCCTTTTATTTTGGGTCTGGCTTTCGCCAGCTGGTTGTACTATTTTGGTGAGCTGGGAGATTATTGTACTTATTACAGCTTATTTGTAGTTCCAGTCTGAGATACTATGTGGTTCTTCTATTTCAGCTCTGTATTATGCTCTTTTATTGTACATTTATATCTGAGCAGGTTACCAGCGCTTCGTGTACGCGGGAAATCCGTGTGCACGGCGGATCTGTAGACGAGCCCGGGTTCCGGGGCGTGACAAGTGCTCCCCGCATCACGGCCTCAGGCTCCCACGTGGCTTCTTCTTCGTTGTGCCCTCGTCCAAAGCACTTTCACATAGGGGATGGAGCGGTTCCTTTGCTTCTTTCACGCCGATATGCAATCTTATACGGGAACTCATCATAGCTCATGTCCTCCCGTAGATCAAGCAGTGGGTAGTTGATTATGTGCCTCGGGTCATGGACATACTGGCGAAGTTGTGACACATGAGATACGTCATGAATTCCTGCCAAGTCTGGGGGTAATGCCACTTTATAGGCCACCGGGCCAACCTGCTCTAATATTTCATAAGGACCAAGGAAGGGAGGGTTTAACTTTCCCTGCATCCCAAATCGCACTACTCCCTTTGTGGTCGACGCCTTCAAAATACATGATCCCGACCTCAAATTCTAGGTCGTGCCGCCATTTGTCTGCACAGCTCTTCTGCTGACTTTGCGCCATCACTAGACGTTGTCGCGCAATTTGCATCTTTTCCTGGCTTCTTGCAATACATCGGACCCAGTGATGACCTTTCGCCGACCTCGCTCCAATGTAATGGAGACCGGCACTTCCTGCCATATAAACGCCTCGAAAGGCGCCATCCTAATGCTGGACTAGTAGCTGTTATTGTAGGCGAACTTTGCCATGGGTAAACACCGCTGCCACCCTGAGCCATAATCCAGGACACACGCCCTAAGCATATCTTCGAGGATTTAATTGGTCCTCTCAGATTGACCATCGCTCTGAGGATGATACACTGTAGTGAAATCCAGACGTGTCCCCAAGTTCTCGTGGAAGCTCTTCCAAAATTGTGACACGAATCGGGGGTCTCGATCCGACACTAAAATCCTTTGCGACGCCGCCCTCCCCATCAGACCTTACCTTTTGGAGCTTTTCATCGGTCGCTTGCTTTTCTTTAATTCTCTCCAACAAGGTAGGTTACACAGTAAGTGTCATAAGCCTCGCAGGTGCACCGAGAGCCACAACCTCCAAGCCAAACCATCGTATTTCGGATTGCAACGTGTATTGGTCGGTAATGGCCATGGCGAGATTCTCCACGTATTTCCTGCTTAACGCGTCGACCACCACATTTGATTTCCCCGGGTGGTACAAGATGCTAACATCATAGTCTCTAAGAAGCTCCAACCATCAACGCTACCTCAGGTTTAATTCCTTCTGAGTGAACAAATACTTGAGGCCTTTGTGATCCGTGTAAATCTCACAATGTTTCCCGTAGAGGTAATGCGCCATAGCTTCAATGCAAAATTTACCGCGGCAAGCTCGAGGTCGTGGGTGGGGTAGTTCTTTTCATAACTCTTCAGCTGCCGGGAGGCATAGGCTATAACCCTCTCGTCTGCATAAGCACACCCCCCAGACCACTCTCTGAGGCATCACTATACACCACAAACTTTTTCCCCACAATAGGTAAAGCAAGGATTGGAGCCGATATCAACTTGTTCTTGAGCAACTGGAAGCCTCTTTCACAAGCATCGCTCCAAATGAACTTAGCCCCTTTTCTTGTAAGGCCGGTGAGTGGAATGGTAATTTTGGAAAACCCTTCCACGAACCGCCTATAATAGCCCGCGAGTTCGATAAAGCTTCGAACCTCGGTGACATTGGTTGGTCGGGGCCAATCCTTCACTGCTTTAATTTTCTTGGGATCCACAGACACCCTTGCCTCAGAAATCACATGTCCTAAGAATGCCACTTCCCCGGAGCCAACATTCGCATTTCTTCAACTTCGCGAACAGGCACCGCTCCCGAAGCACTTGTAAAACCTGTCGTAGGTGATCGTCGTGCTTGTCATCACTTCGGGAGTAGACCAAAATGTCGTCAATGAAGGCCACGACAATCAATCTAGGAAAGGCTGAAAGACGCGGTTCATTAAATCCATGAATGCCGCCGGGGTATTAGTCAACCCGAAAGGCATTATAGTGAATTCGTAGTGTCCATACCGCATTCTATTTTTTTTTTTTTTTTTTTTTTTTTTTTTTTTTGAACATTCTCCGGCTAAATCTTCAACTGGGGTATCCCGATTGAAGATCAATCTTCGAAAATACTCGGGAACCCTGCAACTGGTCGAATAAACCATCGGTCCGCGACAATGGATATCGGTTTGATCGTCAATTTGTTGAGCTCCCGATAGTCCACACCTAGCCGAAGTGATCCGTCCTTCTTCCTCCACCGCCCTATTCGCTTGACTTGGAGAGCGAACGCCAATCCAAGATCCCAACTATTCCACACGCCACTTGCGCTCTCAACCACGAGTTCTCAGCCAACCCGTTTATTTCAAACTACTGACAGGCCCACAGACCACGGTCTAATGCAGGCATATAGCCTAACCTTCCATTCGATATCACGCACCGTCTCTAACTAGCATGCAGACCCAATCATCATACGGTCAGATCCTCGTTTAGGACTACCGCACTAACACTCCCACTAGGAGTAACAGTATCTCAATCATCACCAGCCCTATGGCCTGGTCACGACCACACTCTCTGTGTACTGACACCTTGAGGCTCACGCGTGGCACTCCACATTTCCGGGTCATCGCTCGGACTACCGCCCGACCAAAACTCTATCATGCCCCGCCCTCAGGTCTCGGGCCACTATCTCTCACAGCCGACTGCGCCTGCCCACATGGCTACAGGCTACACAGTCATCATATATGGTCCAGGCACGGATCGTCCCTCAACGAACCCACTAAGCGTCGCCACGTGACTACTATTCTTCACCGAGCAAAACCCACTCGCTAGTCGTCAATCTACGACACAAACTCTCTATCGACTCCTATCACACTTAGCAAACGCTAAGGTGCCACTTAACCAGCTCTTTCTGGCTAAAGGGTACCTGTGCTCCATGAGCACCCACAAAATTGTGCGTCTTACGCCTCTATGTCAACTCGTAGAATCCACGGTGTTAAGCGATTTGCTTAAGCACACCCATGGTACCTGCGCATTTCCCCCAACTGGGTGGAGGCACCACAATAATAGTTCTCCAATTTTGGCAACTAACACGCGAACCCTTCGGTTCGGTGGCAACCCTTGCCGTTATACCGATCCATCGGACCAGCACCACAAGACTCCCGCTCTATCGAGAGGTTCTCACATCTTGAAGCCTACCCTGGGCCTCACCAACGCACTATGCGGCAATTCAGTCACATCGACACGTCACATGGTCGCTACTATCACCAAGAGCGAACTTTCACCACCAAGTCCATAAAACTTTCTTGCCCTAAACCTTAGGACATTTCAACATGGCTCTCGCAATCTAACGATCGCCAACGTCTCGTGAGTCGGTCTTTCACCGAGTCACCTTCGGACCTCATCGGTCACACTTTGCCCAATTTGGCCAAAGTACAAACTAAAGCACCAAATTTCAACTCGCTTCACTCGAGCCTGAGCGCTCCAAGGGCTCAATTTGCGTCGACGCGGATCCTATCCTTCATCGATCACTCGATGCCATTGCTATTCCCTAAGCAACAACACCACAACGAAACGATTAGCCCAAATTTGATAATTTGGACAATGCGCAAGCTAGATACCAAACAAAAGGGCTCGTCGACCCAATCATGCGAAAGTACATAAGGGCACTCCCTTTCACCCCCGACTTTACGTTGTCGGCCGCCAACGTAATAGTCCAAAGAATGAAAGCTCATTACCCTCGATCCATTCCCAATGTCCTTCTTGGGAATCATAAAACCCAATCATATACTTTCGCCAAAAGATCCACACACTCTCTCGTGCCTAAACCCTAGAGTCTTCCTAAGGTTTGCTAACCACCTAGGACTATTCCTAGGCTCTGATACCACTCTTATCTGTCACGCCCCGAAACCGTCAATTTGAACAGTTCGGGCGCGCCAACAGACCCGCCAATCGGGCATGACCTTTCAAGACCCGAAAGGAACGGTTTATTCCAACAATTTCAATTCAATATAGCGGAAGAGTAAGCAATCAGAGAAGATATCTATGCATTTAAACTTTCAGTCATTCAAACAAATAGTTAGATGAAATGAAAGTACAACACTTGAGCGAAAATAAATACTTTTGTTTATAATACAACTCTCTTTTAACATGCAACTACAATACAATTTACATCCATATTTTTTTTTTTCTTTTTCCAACATGAAACTTAAACATTTAAAGATTACATTATTCCTCACATACAAAAGTTCGCTCAAGAATATAAAAACTCCAAAATGGTACTAGCGACTCTAGACTGCTAGGTCGCTACTCTGCTGGGCCCTTGCCCCTGTCGCGTGCCTCCCTCGATGTACCTGGACCTGTGGGGATGTCACCCAAAGGGTGTGAGAACTACAACGAAGTTCCCAGTGGGTTCAACCACCGAGAGAAAATGCCCTGCACCGCTTAGTCTAATGGAAGCAATATAATAGAGAATGAAATACAGTAAATAAAAGCTGTAAATCTTAGCTAGCATGCTTAACACTTTTACCTTTACCATGACATATCTTTATGTCGTTGTAGGATACCATTCTAACCAACCACTTACTTGACCAACCACTTTCTTTACTTTTCTTTGTGTTTTAATTAAAGTTGCTAACCCTCGGAGAATCTTGCCCAACGGGCCCTAGCCCGGCAGACATGCTGCCATAAGACAAGTCCTCTAAGGTTGCCGATAACACCCGCAAGTGTTACCCCGTCCTACGGGAGAAACGTCCCGAACGGGTCTCTACCCGGGAGAGGGACACTGCCTGCTACTCCAACATGGGCCGCGTTTCACCCCCGTAGGTACGCCCGTTTTATTATCTCTTTTATTGCTTTTGCACTTAGCCTCTTTTCACTTTAGGCCTTTGCCTTTCTCTTTGCTCTTTAGCACTCAGCTTCCTTTTCATTCGAGCTCGTAGCTCACATTGCCTCTTGGCCATTTTCTTTCTTTTCAATTAAGCTTTTAGCTTATCTTTTCATGTACTCAATACCTTTACCCTAGGTCCATGCCTCAAGGTAACAGAAGTCCCTTGGACTTAGTCTTTCTTTACTTTTATTATACTCAAGTTGAAGTTAAAGTGTAGGTGTATTAACCCAATTCCCTATGACGATTCTAGGGATTTCATTCACTTTGGATTTTAACCTCAACTATACTATGATTCCCTTAGAGACATAACTCTAAATTAAGCCCTAATTCCATGTACTCACATAATTGACTCAAGCAAAATGCCACTCGTGAAATCCTATAGTGAATGCCACACATTAGAGCCTAATATAAGTTTTCTCCTAAGTCGAGATTTCCACATGCCATAATTCACTTCTACATAAGCATGAAAATACAATCCTAGCCACTCTATTAACATGCTTCTAAGGAAAAGCAAAAGATAAGGGGAGAGGTCACCCTCGCTCGATAGAATCCCCCACCTTTAGTCGCTCTTGCAAGGATAAGATGGGTTGACCTTCTATTCTCCAAGAAATCCCTAAATTCATAATGAAACCAATTAGGAATCACTTTCATACTCTTTTTTTTTTTTTTAATTCCACACAACTATAAAAGAGAATCCTAGGTTTACTCTTTATTTCTTTCTATGGGTTCAATTTGACCAATAAGGAAAGAAAGTTGCAAAAATCCCTTATTAGCATACTCTTGTAATAGGGATATTTTGGTCTCTTCAATATTTTAATCTTTAAAAGAAAATCCTAAACATGATGTAACCATGAAGGAAATTATCTCATTGTCATTTTAATTCCACAAGAGTTCAAAGACTAGAACCCTAGAATTTTAACCTTACCTCTTTGGGTATTCTTTTGACCAAAAGAGAAGCAATGAAAGCTAATGTTTCACTTTGCTTTTAAAAGAGACCAAAAATTGCCCTCTTGATCTTCAAGACTTTCCCTTGAATGAAAAGGGAAATCATGAAGCAATTTCTTTCCATGATTCTCTAACTCCATAAAATTATAAAACTAAAACCCTTTTTAAAACATAAAAGGGAGAATTCCTTAATTGACTCTCTTTTTGGATCAATTTGAAGGGAATAGGAAAGAAAGTCCCATTCTTGTCACGTTCGCCAAAGAGAAATTTTGATCTCTTGGTCTCCAAGGTTTTCCTAAAAGAGAAGCAAGTCTTGAAGCAAGGACTCTTATGATCTAATATTTTCATAAAAATTTAACTAGAAACCCCTTTGACAACTTAAAGGGAAAAAACCCCTATTTGGTCAATTTCCCCATCAAAAGGCTAAATTTTTATCGGTTCATAAAAATGGGAGGAGAATAATCATCTCATGGCATGTTGCCAAAAAGAAACTTGCACAACTCGATCCGGGGTCAAAATGCTCTCGAAAATTTGAGAAAAGCTCAATTTGAGCTATTTCCCCCAATTTGCCGATTTTGCTTTTGGCAAAATTCGAGAGTTGCATTTTTCTCATTGGAGAAAAGAGAAGAGAAGAAGTTTCTATCTTTCTTCTTTCTTCTTTTCTTTTCTTTCTTTTTCCTTCTCTTTTCTTCTTCTCTTTTGTTCTTCTCTTCTTTTCTTTCCATTCTTTCTTCTTTTTTTTTTTTTTTTGTAAGGATGCCCTGCTGCTGGGCAGCAGCAGTTGCAGCCCCAGCAGCTGCGCAAATGGCTGCTGCTTGGCTGCAGCAGCAGCCAAGCAGCAGCATGCTAGGCTGCAGCTGGTTGGCGGGCTGCTGCTCTAGCTCTAGCAGCAGCAGCCGCAGCTGCAGCAATGCTTGCTGCTGGCAGCAGCAAGGCTGCAGCCTCCCACCTCTCCCCTTTTTTCTTTTTGTTTTCTTCCCCTTTCCTGCCAAGAGAGAGAGAGAGAGAGAGAGAGTTACCTTCTTCTCTTCTTTCTTCCTTCCTTCCTCCTTTCTTCTTTCTTCTTCTTCTTTCTTTCTTTCTTCTCCTTTTGCTTTCCTCCTCCTTTCTCTCTTTCGTTTCTTGTTTCAGCTGAGAGAGGGAGAGAGAGTGAGAGGGGGGGGTTTCAAGTGGGAGAGAGAGAGAGCATTTAATTTCTGCAGAGGGTGGTTGGAGGGGGGGTGAATTTACTTGTTTGCCCCCAAATTTCAAAAGAATTCCAAAACTGTCCACTTTCCTGCAGTTTTTCCTGCAGTGGGCCAAAATCGGATACCTCTCTTTCACTATGTTTTGCCGTCAACTGATAAAATGGAGCAGCAATTTTCTTCTCTCCTTTAATCTACAAATTTTTCTTAAACTTCCCACGATTTTGTTTAAATTTTTGGGCTACTCTAAGCCCTCGGAAGAGGGCCCCGAAAAAGCTTCGCGATCAACCGCACTGTTAAAACTGCAGTTTCAGAATTCACGAAGCATTTTTCTTCGCTTCGTTCTCCAATTTTTCCTTAATCGCTCACCTTGTCACTTGACCCTTTTAATCAGAAAACTTTCTGGGACACTCCACGATTTCTTTTAAATTTTTGGGATACTCTAAGCCCTCGAAAGAGAGCCCCGAAAAAGCTTCGCGATTAACTTCACTGTCAAAAACTGCAGTTTCAGAATTCACGAAGCATTTTTCTTCGCTTCGTTCTCCAATTTTCCTTTAATCGCTCACCTCGGTTTTTCACCCCTTTTAATGAGGAAACTTTTGTGAGACACTCCAGGATTTCTTCTAAATTTTTTGACTATTCTAAGTCTCCGAAACAGGGCTCCGAAAATGCTTCGTGATCACGAATTTCAGAAATTCCAGAATTTTGCTAAGTCCTCGGGGTTCCAGTCACTTTTCGACCCGATGCCCTTCGCGTCGGCCCAAAACGCACCGAACTCGACTGTAATCATATTTAAAATATGTTACAAGTCTTCTCGCCGCATTTCGCCATTTTGCGAATTCGGCAAACGTGGGTCTACATTTTACAAGCTTGAAGCTTCGATTTCCAACTACAACTCACTTTTCGACTCAACGGCTTTTGAGTCGATTCGAAATGCTTCCAACTCACTTGTAATTACATTTGAAATGTGTTACAAGTATTTTTGCTGAGTTTCGCCATTTTGCGAAAATCGCGGAACAAGGACTTAAGCTTCACAATTGAAGCTTCAAATTCTCAACTCCAACTCACTTTTCGACTCGACGACTTTTGCATCGATTTGAAATGCCTCCAACTCACTTGTAATTACATTTGAAATGTGTTACAAGTATTTTTGCTGAGTTCCGCCATTTTGTGAAAATCGGTGCACTACAAAGTGTCCTCCTGGTAACTCGGCCAGGGAAAATATCCTCCTGGTAACTCAGCCAGGGAAAGTGTCCTCCTGGTAACTCGGCCAGGGAAAATATCCTCCTGGTAACTCGCTCTGCTCTGATGGCTCTGTCTCCCGCTGCTCGGGTACTCATCAGATGCGGGGTGTGTCCTCTTCACAACACGACGTCTCAGGGGTATCGCAAACCACTGCACAACAACAAATGTCAGGACACAACAACCAAGCGACCCAATCCAGCGAAAGTCTAAAACATGTCATCCGTTCCCTAGCATTATGTTGTCGGCAGCCAACATAATCGCTTAGGAAAGTAAACATGTCAATCTCTCATCCCGTCTCTTGGGAGAGGTAAAAACTCAATCAGGACTCTCGCTAAAAGTCACGACTCTCACGTAGTCGTCCTAATATCCAACCATAAGCCTAGGGCATCTAAGTCCACCACGACCTACAACCTAGGCTCTGATACCACTCTAATCTGTCACGCCCCGGGGTCGAAACTGCGACCCGGGCTCGCCAACAGATCCGCCATCTGTACGGAAACTGCCGTACAGACGAAGCGTCTAACCTGCAGAAAGAGACAACTACAGTATACAGATATCAGAGCGGAAAGTAAACTACTAAAAGCTGAAATCAAACACTGTACAACTGAAAATAATACAATATCCATCTCCCAAATACAATCGTATAAAAAGTCCTCTGATACAAAACTCAAAAGGGAGATATCTCCAATAAATAAGTCAGTGTACAAGCTCTCGATACAAAAATATCCTCACTACAACAGTCTCTCAAACTGTAAAATAAAGTACAACTCTATACCTCACTACAAAGGTCTCTCAACAGAGGAAAAAGAAGTAAACTATCAACTGAAGCTCTCCTCTGAAGGGGTACCGCTACACTCCAACGACGGGTAGGGAACTAGCTCGCGACTCCCTCGCCTCGGTCAGAAGGATCAGCAACAGGAGCACAGGAACAGAAGAAGAAGTCCCTGGGGAAAAGACACCACGACGGGTGTGAGAACTACTTCCCACAGTAGTTCTCAGTGGGTGCCGTCAACAAGTCCAACGGTCTGCCCACCAAGTCTACCAGAGGTAAAAGATAACAGGCAAAGAAATCTGAACAAGAAAAGCTGGAACTACTCTACAGCTACCATGCCTCTATCTAGATACTCAAAAGTGGAACAGATGAAAGTAAATGAGACCACTCGCACCCAAGGTGCTCAATCGACCCAATCGAACTGACTACCTCAAAGGTCCAGTCAAGCCTGCGCCTGTCGACTAGGAACGCTCCTGCCCACTACCACACATCCACATGAGGACGGGATTTACGTGGGGCGTCCTGTCCGACTAACTCATCCCTCGCGCAAAACTGCCTCAACAGGCCAACCACTGCGAAAACTGCCTCAACAGGCCAACCATCGTATCCACAGCGGCACCTCAGGCGCGACTCCAACTGAGGAAAACGGCGCGGCATAGAGTATCAACATTGGCATATGCAGGCTAGTCAAAATCCACGCTCACTCTCAGAACGGTAGGACTCAAGATCCCCAAATATCTCGCACAACAGTCGGAGCACTCTCGACGACTCAGCTGATCGGCTAACTCGAAACCCGAGACACTAGCCTCTCCAACAGCTCGCAGCACAAAGCACACTGGCTGGAGATACTCCACAGCCAGGAACGACCCACAACTCAGGGTAACAGAACAGGTCGGACAACACTCAACGACCTGGGACCACCGTCAACCCCAACGGTTCCCAACAACACCGACCGGAAGATACTCGACGGCCCGGGACTGCCGTCTACTCAACGGCTCCCTCCCATGACAGCGCAAAAGGGAAACAAGACCTCTCGGGACTACCGTTTACTCAAACGGCTCCCCGCACAGATAAGCAACCCGCTACAACTACCAGACTCCACTCTGCTCCCAAGCAAGAGTGCAAAAGCATCCCACACTAAAAGCAAGTCCCGACCTCTCGGCCCACTACCCGGGCGAGAAAACACTATGTCCAGGGATGAAAGAACAGTGTGGATGTCTAAGCATAAATAACCCTAGCCCAAGTGAGGGTTTTCTACTGGTCTGGTTACACATGCAACATATGACGGGGGTGCTAGGTCAAGTTCCAAGATAACTATATTAACAGATAATAAAAGGAATAACAATTCCTACAATCTAGCATGCTACACAATGAAATAAACTATCATGCATAGTCCTACAACAGTAGAAATACTGTACAGTCCATAAAACTTGGAGATAAGGCCACCCACCTCGATTTGCCACCAATTGCTCGTAGACACTTGCAATTGGCCTCCACGCGATCCGCACGCAAAACGAGGTCCGCTGCCGGAGTCCGCACGCAAAACGGTGCACGATGCCGGAATCCGCACGCCAAACGGAGTCCGCACGCAAAACGGTGCACGGTGCTGGAATCTGCACGCCAAACGGAGTCCGCACGCAAAACGGTGCACGGTGCCGGAGTCCGCACGCAAAACGGTGCACGGTGCCAGGATCCGCACGCAAAACGGAGTCCGCACGCAAAACGGTGCACGGTGCCGGAGTCCGCACGCAAAACGGTGCACGGTGCCAGGATCCGCACGCAAAACGGAGTCCGCACGCAAAACGGTGCACGGTGCCGGAGTCCGCACGCAAAACGGTGCACGGTGCCAAACACAGAAAAGAGCAAGAGGGTCAATTACAGTCAAAAGAACGCTCCAAAAACTGTACAAAAATACAGAAAAACCAACACACGGGACCTACCCGTTTGCGCCGCCGCCGCCGAAACGCTCCCCGGGACCCCTCGCACGCTCCACGAGGTCCACGACGCGCCGCCGCACCACCCAAAATCTCCTCCTCACTCCCTCTCTCGCTCGGGTGAAGAAGGAAGAAAAGAAGAGGAGGGAAAATGGCGGTGCGGGGAGAAAGAAGAAGAAGAAAAGGAGGGAGAGAAGGAGGAGGGTCCACGGGCCCGGTCCATGGTGCACCCGCCGGTCCACCGCACCCGCGCGGGTGCACCCTGTCCAGGCGGGGACAAAGCGGGCCACGTGGCCGCGCCCCTGCGCGCCACGCGGCCCCGCAGGCCCAACGCCGCATGCGCGCGTTACACCGCGCACCCACCAGGCGCGGGACACGCGCCCGTGACACGGGCGCGCGCCCCCGCGCCCGCGCGGGCGCCAACGGGGGCCCGCCACGTGGCGGCCCCCGCGTGGCCTGCGCCGAAGGCGCGTCTCCCCACGCGCCTCTGCGCCCTGCAGCGCGTCCTCGAGCCCGTGCCGGCCACCTCGGGATTCGTGCCTCGCCTTGCCTCGAAATTCGTGCCGCGATGCCTCGAAAAACGCGCGCGTCATCCGGGCTCCAAATCAAACAAATAAATAGTCCATTCTTAGCGATTTCGCGCGCTGAATCCAAAAACGATGTCCGTTTCCCAAATTCTCGCCCGAAAATTTGCCGAATGCCCACTCGATCCGATTTTCGCGCCGGGTCCATTTTTAAAGTCCGATTTGCCAAATTCCAACTCTAAAAATTCCCGAAGGCGACCGGAGAGGTAAACTTTTATCCAAACTTCGCCCGGAGTCCAATTTTGACATCCGAATCGCGCGAAACCACCTCTAAACACCCGACGGGTCATCCAAATTCCCACGGGGTCTCCTTTTAAGCCCGAAGTCCAACACTTGTGTCCAAATTGCGCGCAAACACCACCGACACATCACGCAGGCCTCCAGTGATGCAACTAAATCCCAAATTGCATCACAAATCCATTTCTTGGGCCCGACACGCGCACAAACACTCCCAACGGCCACTAAAAGCTGCCCAACAACCAGCAACTCCACGCGGGGGATTCCGGGTCCTCACAATCTTGTTCCTCTTTAACTGTTGCACGTGTGTGCACCATCGAAACCAAGAGAAGAATGATCCATGAGAATTGCATTGCTGTGCGCGCTTTAAGAAGATTGAAATCCTGTGAAGAACAACTCAAGAACACGAAAATTCGTCAATTTTCAAAAATTGAAAAATTGTACCCAAACAATCATAATCATGTAGAGAAGCCAAGAATCAAATTAGTTTTGCAAAAAGAATTTTAAAAGTGGATCAATTCCATGATTTTCAAAAATTCCTCTTATATGCCCTAAAACAGAATTTTCAGAAATCGAAGCCCAAAAATTCGTTAATCTTGAGAAAACCCAGCATATAATCAAAACTAATCTACCCAGAGTTCTTATTTCAAAAGAAATTTGACCAAAAACCATTCACAAACGAAAAAGTTCCAAGATTTCTACTCACGTTTTGAGAAAAAGGATAAACAAAAAAAAACCGAGATTTTGATCAATAAAACTTACTTGGAATCGAAGAACTTTGAGTTTGAAGGCTCCAAGAAGCAAGAAATCTAGAGAGAGAAGCTCTAGAGACTTAAGAACAAAAGATTGGGTAAAAGAAATCAAAACCCTTTGTTCTTATTAAAACCCTAGCCGTGATCCGGATCGGATCGAGAATGTGATCCGGATCGGCTACCCGCAGGAAAAATCCTGCGTTCGGGATCCGGATCACTTAGCCCGATCCGGATCGGCTCCAACTTTTTCTTCAGAAAAATTTAGAAAAATTCCATAAAATCCAGAAAAAGTATGTAAGCACTTTAGCATATCAACTTTAAACAAAAATCATCGTTTCATACAACAAGAAATAGATTATACAAAATCTATCAAAAATACTCAAAAATGAAACGAAAATTTACGAAATTAAAACACTTAAAGTTGAACAACTTCAATTACATCTATCCTGATCTTATGCGTAATGCCTTTATCAAATCATCAATTTTGGTAAAGAAAATGAAATACCAAGATCAATAGATGTTTGAAATCCCAGATAAGTTAGATAATATATCTAGACAATCTGTTGAAGGAGTGGCTCTTTGAGCATCTTTTATCAAAAATCCCACCTTATACCAACCATGAAATTTGACTGAGTCAAGTATTTCAATATGCATTTCATCAACATTTTAAAACAAAAATTGCTTTGCATTCATGGAGTATCTTTTTTTTTTTTTTCCATGTGGTGGTAGTTTTCACACTCCTCATTGGGATGTAACTCTTTCCACATCTTTTGAGCATTTTACATTTCTTTGACTCCCCCTCAATTGGCTATCAATTATTTAATATATAAGGTATTCAACCAAAAATTGATCTCGCATTCATACTCGACTAAGCAATCAAATAAGATAATGACTATACCAAGAGATCATTGAGAGAGAAATTGACTTTGATCACTTAAAAGATGACTTAATTAACATAAATGATCATTGCAACATTGAAATATTATGATATCAAAAGCATAATAAATTTCTAAATGCATAAAAGGATGCAATTAAAGTCAATTATGATTTATGCTCAATTAATGTCCTATGTACAAACATAGATAAAGAACAAAACAAAAACAAAAACAAAACCTAACCTAAGCAAAGGTTTCAAAAAGGTTATTTCAAGGAAAGCATGCCAATTGCTTTACGCAAGTGAATAAAACGTTTTTGATCCAAAGGTTTTGTTAAGATATCAGCTAATTGATCCTCAGTTGAAATATATGACAGTTGAAGAATATTTGATTCAACTAGCTCTCTAAGAAAATGATATCTAAGTTCAATATGTTTTGTTCTAGAGTGCAACACAGGGTTTTTAGAAATGTTAATAGCACTAGTGTTGTCACATAAAATGGTTACCGAAGATGCTGAAATCCGGAAATCGCTCAACACGCTTTTCATCCAAATCAATTGGGTTGAACAACTTCCTGCAGAAATGTACTCCGCTTCGGCAGTCGAGAGTGCTATGCAGTTCTGCTTTTTACTGTGCCATGCAACAAGGCAATGGCCAAGATAGAAGCATGCACCACTCGTGCTTTTCCGGTCATCCACTGATCCAGCCCAATCGGCATCTGAGTATCCAACAATATCCAAAGTTGTTCCCATAGGATACCAAATTCCGAAATTGATTGTACCTTTGATATATCGGATGATCCGTTTCACCGCTTTCAGGTGAACCTCCTTCGGTGCTGATTGATATCTCGCACAAATCCCAACACTGAAGGATATATCCGGGCGACTAGCCGTGAGATATAGTAGACTTCCAATCATACTGCGATACAGTTTCTCGTCTACATTCTCACTATGTGATTCACTTCCAAGTCCCTTATGGCTAGTTCCCATTGGAGTCGGAAAATCCTTAGAATTTTCTAAATCAAACTTTTTGACCAACTCCAGTGCATACTTGGATTGACACAAGTGAATTCCTTCATCGTTTTGTTTAACTTGTAATCCAAGAAAATAAGTCAATTCGCCCATCATGGACATCTCAAATTCGCTTTCCATGGTCTCCGCGAATTTAGAAGCATCATTATCTCTTGTTGCGCCAAATACAATGTCATCGACATAGATTTGTGCAACTATGAAATTGTTTTGATAATGCTTCACAAAGAGAGTCCTGTCAGCTCCCCCTCGAGTATAGCCCTTTTCCAAAAGGTGCTTTGTCAACCTTTCGTACCATGCTCGCGGTGCTTGTTTCAGACCGTAAAGAGCCTTTTTCAGACGAAAAACATGGTTAGGTAGTTTATGATCCACAAAACCTTTCGGTTGAGCCACATAAACTTCCTCATTTAAAAACCCATTTAAAAAGGCGCTCTTAACGTCCATTTGAAATAATTTGATTTTAAAATGACAAGCAATCGCAAATAAGATACGAATGGACTCGAGTCTAGCTACAGGGGCGAAAGTTTCATCAAAGTCTATACCTTCTACTTGAGAGTAGCCTTGAGCAACTAACCTTGCTTTGTTCCTGATGATAGTACCTTCTTCATTTTTCTTGTTCTTGAAGATCCATTTGGTACCTATCACATTGTGTTGCTTCGGAGGCTTCGTTAATTCCCAGACTTTGTTTCGCTCAAATTGATGGAGCTCTTCCTGCATTGCTTTAATCCAGTAGTCATCTTGGAGAGCTTCATCAACATTCTTTGGTTCGATTTGAGATACATAGCATGCAAATCCGCAAACCAATTGTCTCCGTGTTCTAACTCCTTCTTGTGGATCTCCAATGATGTTCGATTCAGGGTGATCCTTGGAGATGCGTAACGTTTGAGGTAGAGGAGTAGGCGGAGGTACACGAGATGATTCCTGCACATCAGATAAACTTGAAGAACCGTTAGATGCATCATTATTATCGAAAGAATTGTTAGAAGAAGATGCATTAGCAGGTGTATCATCATCAAGAGAGATATCGAGGGTAGATTTTTCAGATTCAAAGTGAAAAGCTTCATCTACCTTAACATTTATCGATTCTACGATCGTCTTAGATTCTAAGTTAAAAACTCGATATGCTCTGCTGTTTGTAGAATAACCTAAGAAAATCCCTTCGTCACTTCGAGAGTCAAATTTTCCAAGATTTTCGCGATCACGTAAAATAAAACACCGACTCCCAAAGATACGAAAATATTTGATGTTAGGTTTTCTACAAAACCATAGTTCATATGGTGTATTCAAAGTCCCCGGGCGCAAATACACTCGATTAATAACATAGACAGCAGTGTTCACCGCTTCAGCCCAAAAATATAACGGTAAGTTCCGGCTATGAAGCATAACACGTGCCATCTCCTGTACGACCCTGTTTTTGCGCTCGACTACACCATTTTGTTGAGGTGTATAAGGTGCGGAGAATTCATGTTTAATGCCGTTAGAAGTGCAAAAATCAATGAATTTGGAATTTATGAATTCCCACCTCTATCACTTCTAACTCGAGTAATCCTTTCATTCTTTTCAATCATAATACGATGGCAAATTTCGAGAAAAGAATCAAAAGTATCAGCTTTTTCTTTTAAAAATGCTACCCAAGTATATCTAGAGAAATCATCAACCAATAAGAAAATATACCATTTACCTCCCAAGAGATGGTTGACGAGTTGGCCCCATTAAGTCCATGTGCAAAAGTTCCAAAGGCCGTTTTGTACCTATGTGGTTCAAGTTCTTGTGTGCAGTCCTAGACTGTTTTCCCTTTTGGCAACCGCCACACACAATGTTTTGTTCAAAAGAAAGTTTAGGAACCCCCTTGACCACATCTTTGTTTGAAATTCTAGCAAGTTCCTTAAAGTTTATGTGACCTAGCCTTTCATGCCAAAGTGTTTCATTTTTCAAAGATGCTAGGTTACATTTTTCAGAAATTTATGAGGAACTACATAACAATTGTTTTCTGATCTAACCCCCTTTAAAAAGAAAGCATGGTTCTTGTCAGTTACAGTGCATTTATCAGATGAAAAATTAACTGAATAACCATTATCACAAAGTTGACTTATGCTTATGAGGTTAGTCTTAAGGCCATGAACAAATAACACATTATTTAGAACCGGGCCATCTGGAATAGCTACCGTTCCCTTTCCAACAATTTTGGAAGACCGACCATCTCCGAAAACAACAAGTCCTCCGGAGTTTTTCTCAAAGTTTGAAAACAGTTTTTGTCACCGGTCATATGACGGGAACACCCGCTATCCAGATACCAAGACGAACTATCATATGCATGCAAGGAAACATTGGTAACAAGACAAGGAAAATTTCACCTTTGCGCACCCAAACCTTTTTGGAATGCGTCGGTAATGGTCGTGAAGTTATTTCCTAGGTGAAAGCGTCTTGTTGAAGATTGCTGCTCCTTGATGATGTCGTCTTGAGCGGTGAACTACCAAGGCTCTTTTCCTTCAATTGATTTGCAGTTGATTTCTGAGGAATCACCTTTTGGTAGTCATTGCAAGAGGTGCTTGAGGTGTGCGTTTGGCTCCCGTCTTGCAATTTCTCCTTATGTGCCCTGAAATGCCACAACGAAAACATACCTTAGATCTTGACGATCCCGAGGAGGATGAAGTAGGCTTGTTGTCGTTGCTTGTCGTGAATTCCGGTGTCGGAGGAGGAGATACCGACTGAGGCACAAAAACTGTCCCACTCGAACTTGGAATGTCTCCAGTTTGAGTGTATCCGAGGCCGAACTTATTTGTTTGACCAAGACCAAGAAGTCTGTCCAACTTACTCCTTCCAGAAGAAAATCTCTTTAAGTCATCCTTTAGTTGGCGTATGGTCTTTGTCATTTCCATTTTTCCTGTCGAGCCTCGCCGTAGAGCTTCAAGAAGTAATTCGCTTTGTTCACCATTTCTCATGTTCTTTCTCGAAAAGCTCATTGGACTCTTGAAGGGAAACATTTGCTTTGGCTAGATTATCCCTTTCCACTTCAAGATCGTTTGAGAGAGAAGTTGCCCTTTTGCTTCTTCTTCGAGATCCTGCAATCTCCCTCTCAACCCCTTGTTTTGCTTTGCCAGTTTCTTTGAATCCCTCAAAAGCTTATGGTAGGCAAGAGCAAAATCTTCACCTTCAGAATCTCGATTCATCGTCCGTTGCAATCTTTTCAACAGGGAGGAGTTGGACAAGGAATCGGATGTACTTGCCATTAAGCACATGAAGGGTGAAGAGGTGGACGCGTGGAAAGCTGTCGCGTTGTCTTCTTCATCACTTGAGGATGACTCATTTGACGTGGAGTTGTCATCCCAAGTAACGACTTGCATCGCTTTCTTCTTTGCCGGATTCTTGTTGGGACACTCCGTTGCAATGTGGCCGTAGCCTCGACATTTGAAGCACTGTACTTGTCCCTCTGAACTTTTCTTATCCTTTGAGAAGTTCTCTTGCTTTCTTGACTTGTAACTTGAAGAACCCTTGCCTTTCTTCGACTTTCCGAAGGATGGAGTTTTGCTTGAATTACCCCTTCGAAAGTTGCGGCGAAACTTCCTTGTCAAGAGAGCGAGCTGCTTCTCAAAGTCCTCCATAGATAGGTTCTCGTCATCGTCCGAGGAGGATGAATCCGCGTCTTCTTCTTTGTTGTTTTCAATGCATAACCTGAAGACTTAGAAGAGGATGCCTTTCCAGAAGAATAGTTAGTAGGAAATGTCATTTCATAAGTTTGTAAAGCACCTACTAATTCTTCTACACGCATTTCGTCCGGGTGTTTAATTGTTTCAATGGCTGCGACCTTCGGGCGAAATCGTTCAGGAAGAGTTCTTAGAATTTTTCTTACAACTTTAAATTCTGGAATCTTCTCTCCCAAGTTAGCACATGAGTTTACGATGTCTTGCAATCGTGTGTAATAGTCAGTGAAAGATTCATTCTCTGCCATAGAATAGAGTCAAACTTGCTCGTAAGCATTTGCAGTTTCTGAATCTTCACAAGGTTAGTTCCCTCATGCGTAACTTGAAGAACATCCCAGATTTCTTTCGCAGTCTCACATGCCGAGACGCGAGAGAACTCAGTTTGTGACAAAGCATTAAATAGAGCATTAATTCCTTTGCCATTGTAAGAAGATGAATCTATCTCTTCCTTGGTCCATTTCGACCTAGGTTTTAAGGTGCGAACATCAGAAATAATTTCAGTTGGATTAGACCATCCTAATTCAATTGATTGCCACACCCTTTCGTCGATGGAAATTAAAAAGGCTTTCATCCGTACTTTCCAGTACGCATAATTTGTTCCATCAAAGAAAGGGGGTCGATTGATGTTTCCACCTTCAACCATTGTTTACAACCCTATTCCCGCTCTGATACCACTTGTTGGGTTATACTAATATGGATCTAAATAGGGGAAAAAACACCTAGAGGGGGGTGAATAGGTGTAAACAATAAACACTCAAAAAATCATTGCGCAATAAAACCCAATGCGGAAAAATAAATGAACACGCAAGATTTTTACGTGGAAAAACTCCAAACCGGAGTAAAAAACCACGGGACCGATAACACGGCGAAATCCACTAGAATTAACACACGTACAAGGTGATATAACGTACTCACAGACGACTCAACCTTTTACCATACGCTCCTAGTAGATCTTCTCCGCTCGCTCCACGACGCTTCTCGAATCCACGATCTGCGCCCAACGCTGAATCCACAGCGTCCAACGTCGAGTCCACGACGTCCAACCGAATCCACGGTCTTCACCCAGTAGCACGCTTCGAATCCACGAACGTACCTCGCTCCGAATCCACGAGAGCGGTTGCACCTTGAATCCACAAGGCCACGCGAGTCCACGCGCCGATTTTGGTAAATCGTTGTTTTTGGGTGGTGATGATCCGCCGAATACTTAGATTAGAAATAGATCGGAAATACCATCTAAGTATTCATTGATTTGATTCTACTCAAAATCTGAGTATGGAAAACCTAGAATCAAATCAATCAATATAGATGAAGAAACATAGAATAATCTATTGATTTCCTTTCTTCTCTATATGTGGATTTTTTCTTTCGGTCGTATTTTTCTATTAAATCCGCTCGTTTTCCGATGCCCTAGAAATGAATCAAGGGTCTATTTATAGGTTAGAAACCATTGGAAGAAGATAAGGATCAAAAACAGCCTTTTCTGGAAATTTTCAGGACGGCGATCCGGATCGGATTAGCTGCGATCCGGATCGTCGTAGCGTGATAGACAATTCCAGAAAACAAGGTTCGGGATCCGGATCGAAGTCCCGATCCGGATCGTTCATACAGTTTCACCAAACACCATGTTCGGGATCCGGATTGCAAACCTGATCCGGATCGTTCAAGCAAAAGGTAAAACTAGTGTTCGGGATCCGGATCAAAGGATGCTGCGATCCGGATTGAACCAGTGTATGAACGAACACCCTTCGGGATCCGGATTGCAAGGTCTGATCCGGATCCTGAACATGTCCCATGTCCAGTTTTTGATTTTTATGCAATTAAAATTCTTCCAAGTGTTTCTACACTATAAGAAGTATTCGGATCACCAAAAATCTTTAGTTAAACGTACCTGATCCTTTTGAATTCTTCTTTCTTGAGATTGAGGTATATGATCCAAACTTTTTCATCTTCAATCTTCAAGACTTAACACTTTCACGAAATACGCCAACTCAAATTCCGTAACAAAAACAATTGCGAAAAAGATTTTTAAAACGGCAGTGTCGGGTAGTCACTATTTTAAAACCTTGTGGCTTTATCCTTTCAACTTTGAGTATGCCGAGTGGGCGATTTTCCTTCAAATGATGTAAAAGTTTAATTGATCCCTTATCCGTTTGTGTGTATGGTAAACTGATGATGATTGGTGATTGTACGTATGCGACGTCGTGCATATACAAGGAAGACTCTGTCCGTTTAATGAGAGTGATCTTGTGTATGTGGCGGGTCTGGGCACGTGCCGGGGGTAAAGGCTTTTAGAAGAAAAAAAATTTTGGGCCGATTTTTGCTTTCAAACCACTCCCGGGGCGTGACACAAGCACTGCTCAAATTGAGCAAAATTCTCATCTGAGGCCACAACGTTGGCGTCCCAGGCTAGTAGCCTCCTTTCGAGGGACCTCATCATTTGGGCCAACTGCCTATACAACTCCGACAGAGACGGCTCTGATAGTGCTGACTCCCTATATGGCTCTGGGAACCATGACATGTCTACGGTAGGAGATAGGTAAAGGATTACCTAAGAGTCCCACCGGGCGTGCCAAGAAAGTTGTTTGGGCCAAAATGTGGCTTGCGCGCAATCAGCCCTGGGTGACCCTCTAGAGGTGTCGAAGTGTGCCGCGTGCCAACAATCAAGCGATCGAGCCGATGAGGGATGTGGGTTATGGGATCCAAGGATCTAAAATAAGAGAAAAACCACTTAGATGGGGGATGAATAGGTGAAAACAATAAAACTCAAAAATCTTCGCGTAAAAATAATCCAATGCGGAAAATAAAAAAAGTACGCAGGATTTTACATGGAAAACTCCAATCCAGGAGTAAAAAACCACGGTACCGATCACACAAAAAAATCACTAAGATTAAAACACGTACAAGGTGATATAACGCAAACCTATGAATCAACCTTTTCCATACGCTCCAAGTAGATCTTCTCCGCTCGTACTCAATAAGCTTCAATCACACGAATTGCGTCCAACTTCGAATCCATGAAGACCAACCGAATCCACAGTCTTCACCAATGATGTGAGGACCCGAATCCCCGTGAGAGGATTACTATTGGATCAGCGACTTCTGGGGGCTTATTCGTTGTGATGGAGGTGCTCGTGCGCAAATCGGACCTCAGAATTAGACCCAGCGCAAAATTTGGATTAAGATTACTTATCTGGATGCCTTCAACAAATTTTAGATGTGGAATTGGACAAAACGGACATCGGATTTGGATTCAGCGCGTGAAAACGATGGAAATGGACTATTTACTTGTATTTTTCGAAGCCCGGATGCCCAAACATGGATTTCGAGATAAGATTACTGTTCCGGCGGCCGGGGGAGCATCGGCGGCAACGGGCAAGCGGCGGAGCGCGGCGGTGCGGGCTCGGGTAGGCGCGGGCGCAGGCATGGGCAGGCGCGGGCAGGCCGGTCCACACGATTTTGCGTGCACCGGGACCAGCGGGTTTTCGGCATGGACGCATGGTGCGCAGGGATTGGCCGGTCAACGCACGCGGGACAGCGCGTGATTCACGCCGGGCGCGACGCACGGTGGACCGCGCCAGGCCACGTGTCACCCGCCCATTGCCGGGTGCAGTGACCTGGCTGGCCCGGCGTGGACCGCGGAGCATGCTCCCCGCCGTGGACCGCGCTGCCATGTGGCACGCGGCGATTGGCGGGCGCGCGTGCGCGAGGCGCACGGGGCGCGGAGAGGCGACGTGGCGCGCTGTGGAGGTTTCGGGCGCGCACAGTGATGGGCCGGGCCGGATTCGGGCACCCGAATCCGGATTTTCTTTTCTTGTGGGCTTGGGCTATAAATAGCCCATTTGGGCTTCTTTTTGAGGGCCTTTCCCGCGCGGCTTTACTTGCCCGATGATGAGGGCGGCAGCAGACAGTTATTGAGTTTTGCCATCACATCGGCGCGGCTTTACTTGCCCGATGATGAGGGCGGCAGCAGGCAGTACTAGTTTTTACTGGTGGATAGATTGGGTTTATCTGGACGGTTCTGGTTACTGATGCATACATACGGTTATTCCATTATGGGACTGCATTTAGAGGCATAGTAGTGGAAGTTTCCTTTTTTAGCAGTTTTATTGCTTACCACTCTTCTTTCCCTTTTGCCTCTGGTAGACCTAATAGGTGCGTCGGAGTTTGAGCCTTTACCCATTAGGGGAGGCTACTGGTTTACTAGTAGTTCTCACTCCCATTCTCCTTTTCCTCTTTTTCTTCCCCTTTGTTTTGCAGAGTCTTCTGCTGGTGCTGCTGGGCGTACAGCGGCGGATCGAGGAGAGAGGACAGATGAGTTGATAGATCTCCTGGCAGGATAAGAGAGTTTAGCTGGACTTTGGTTGTACCCATTTTACTCAGACTGTTGTACTTTTACTTTTGGGTCTGTCTTTAGCCAGCTGGTTGTATATTTTTGGTGAGCTGGGAGAGACAGATGTATCATTTTTACAGATGTACCGTATTTTACTTCCAGTTTCAGTCTGAGATGTAGTAGTTTTTAGTTCAGCTCTGTTTTTATGCTCTTTTATTATATCTCTTATATATCTGAGCAGGTTACATGCGCTTCGTGTATGCGGAAAATTTCGTGTGCACGGCGAATCTGTGACGGCCCCGGGTTCTGGTTTACACCCGGGGCGTGACAAATGTAGCACGTACCGAATCCACGAACGATGGAAATGGACTATTTACTTGTATTTTTCGGAGCCCGGATGCCCAAACACGGATTTCGAGACAAGATTACTGTACCGGCGGCAGGGGCAGCGCCGACGGCGACGGGCAGGCGGCGGAGCGCGGCGGCGCGGGCGCGGGCGCGGGCAGGGGCAGGCGCGGGCAGGCCGGTCCACGGGACTTGGCGTGCACTGGGACCAGCGGGTTTTCGGTGTGGACGCGTGGCGCATGGGGATTGGCCGGTACAAGCACGCGGGACAGCGCGTAATTCACGCCGGGCACGGCGCACGGTGGACCGCGCCAGGCCACGTGTCGCCCGCCCATTGGCGAGCGCAGTGACCCGGCTGGCCCGGCGTGGACCGCGGAGCATGCTCCCCGCCTTGGACCGCGCTGCCATGTGGCGCGCCGTGATTGGCGGGCGCGCGTGCGCAGGGCGTGCGGGGCCCGGAGAGGCAACGTAGCGCGCTGTGGAGGTTTCAGGCCCGCACAGTGATGGGCCGGCCGGATTCGGGCGCCCGAATCCTGCACCTGAATCCGAATTTTCTTTTCTTGTGGGCTTGGGCTATAAATAGCCCATTTGGGCTTCTTTTTGAGGGCTTTTTTCGAGCCCTCTTGAGCCCATCTTCGACAGGGAGCTTCACCTTCCAATTTTCTTCGTTTTTTGGGATCCCGGGAATTTTTGGAAGTCGTGTCTTCAGCGTTCTCCTCGACATCGTGAGCTTCGACGTGTCTTCGATACCGAGCTTCTTCCGTCGCACTTCAGTCCGCGAGCTCCCCTGGGCTACCCTGATGGAGTTTTGAGCTGATTTTTATGGCAGTGCGTTCACGAGAGGTACGCCTTCGATTTCTGTGTTGATCTCTTCGCTCCGTTTTGAGTTTTTGGTGGTGTTCCCGAGGTATCTTTTGACCCCTTCTACTGTTGTGATGTGTGGGACATCGGTGGTTTATTGTTGGGATTTCTCGGCCTACGGGCATCAGATTAGAGAGTGTGAGGACTCGATCGGCATCTACGCTTCGAGAGGAACGCGACCGTATTTTTATCAGATTTTTCTGAGGTTGCTTCGAAGGTGATAATTCCACCTTTTCTGGACTGAATGCTACAGATTATCGATCGTGGGAAGTTTTGGCTCGCCGCGGTTTTTATTTGTTTCTTGGCCTACAGGCGTCGAAACAGGACGTGCGAGTACTCGTTTTGCATCTACTCGTCGTGAGGATCACAGCAGTTATTTTTTTAGAATTTTTTGAGGTCATCTCGCAGGTGAAAATTTACCATCTTTTGGACTGGTTGCGCGGACAGCGGCTTTGTGACAATTATGGGATTAATTGTGCACCGTGTTGGTTGTTGTTGCAGTTTTCGTGGTGAGACGGGGTTTTCCTTGAGGGAGGGCGAGTTTGGAGCTGTGCTTCGCGTGCTTCGCGATTGAGGTGGATGGTTGTTGTTTACCTCTATTTCGACATGCTCACTAGGAGTATTAGAGTGATCCCCCTGTGTTAGGATTATTGATTAGCACTTGTGGATGGAAATTATGCATGCTTGTATGGTTATACCGTTTGCTATGTTAGCACTTAACCTTGCATGTGGAATTGAATATTAAATTGGGACAAAGTGGTTTATCCTGTTAGTGGGTACTACTTGAGGATATTATGGATATGCATAGGTGGATGGTGGTTATGACCGATGACTTATTCTTCGCGAGATTATTGTATGATAATCCTTCTTTTATCTTTCTTGAGAACACTTGCATGCTTGTTTGGACATCTAGATAGGTCATCTTTTACTGCTACACTATCATGTTGGGATCTGACTTAGGAGAAACCATGATTGTTCTTTTCTCATTTCTTTCTAGATTCTACATACATGTTGCTCTAGTTCGAGCAGGGGTTTGGGATAGTGTAGTCGGGGCCTGGATTGTGGGGTATTGCGGCAACCGCAGATATTGGGCGGTTGACCGGGTGTCTGTTATTTGACTTGATTGTGGATTATGGGGTATTGCGGCAACCGCGGATATTGGGTAGTTGACCGGGTGTCGGTTATTGGACTTGATTGTGGATTGTGGGGTATTGTGGCAATCGCGGATATTAGGCGGTTGACCAGATGTTTACTTATGCATCAGATTGGGGATCGGGGTTTCTTTAGTGGAGGGATTTGTTCCACTTGAGCATAGTAGTGATCCAGTCCTGCTTTTATGATACTTGTGACATGGTTACTTTCCTCGTGTGGGTAGCTCCCCTCGAGTTCCCCTTCGGAGCGTTGGGGTCAGACAGTTATTGAGTTTTGCCATCACATCGGCGCGGCTTTACATGCCCGATGATGAGGGCGGCAGCAGGCAGCACCAGTTTTTACTGGTGGATAGATTGGGTTTATCTGGACGGTTCTGGTTACTGATGCATACATACGGTTATTCCATTCTGGGACTGCATTTAGAGGCATAATAGTGGAAGTTTCCTTTTTCAGCAGTTTTATTGCTTACCACTCTTCTTCCCCTTTTACCTCTGGTAGACCTAGTAGGTGCATCGGAGTTTGAGCCCCCCATTCTCCTTTTTCTCTTTTTCTTCCCCTTTGTTTTGCAGAGTCTTCTGCGGGTGCTGCTGGGCGTACAGCGGCAGATCGAGGAGAGAGGATAGATGAGTAGATAGATCTCCTGGCAGGATGAGAGAGTTTAGCTGGACTTTGGTTGTACCCATTTTACTCAGACTGTTGTACTTTTACTTTTGGGTCTGTCTTTAGCCAGCTAGTTGTATATTTTTGGTGAGCTGAAAGAGACAAATGTATCATTTTTACAGATGTACCGTATTTTACTTCCAGTTTCAGTCTGAAATGTAGTAGTTTTTAGTTCAGCTCTGTTTTTATGCTCTTTTATTATATCTCTTATATATCTGAGCAGGTTACCGACGCTTCGTGTACGCGGGAAATTCCGTGTGCACGGCGGATCTGTGGACGGCCCCGGGTTCTGGTTTACACCTGGGGCGTGACAAATGTAGCACGTACCGAATCCACGAACGTGCCTAACTCTGAATCTACGAAGTCGTAACCTTGAATCCACAAGGCCTTCACCGAATCCACAGTCTTCACGCGAATCCACGCGCCGATATTCCTTCTGGAACTCGTTGATTGTTTATTGGTAATGATGATTTTGAATACCTAGAAAATCATAGATAGACAAGAAAAACATCGTCTACGTATTCATCAATTTGATTCTTGCAAAATAATAAAGAGTTGAGAAACCTCAAGAATCAAATCGATAAATTTTTTTGATCAAGAGATGATCAAGATCATAGAAGAAGAAATCTAAGATAAACGTGTTTTCCTTTTCTTCTCTATATGTGGATTGCCCTAAAATAAAATCTCTAGGGTTTATTTATAGGTTAGAGGCCTTAGAGATAAGATAAGAATAAAAAACTGCCTAAAACAGAATTTTTTTGCATTACGGTCCGGACTGGATTCACGACGATCCGGACTGTCGTAAAAATTCTAAAAACAATGATTCGGGGTCCGGACTGGAATGGGTCTGATCCGGACTGTTTCATGCAAAATTTGAATTTCAATGTTCGAGGTCCGGACTGAAGCCTGGCTGATCTGGAATGGAAATTCACATGAACCAACCTATGTTCGGGGTCTGGACTGAACCTGTCTGGTCCGGATCCTGAACACTCAAAATGTTCAGTTTTTTATTTTTAAGCTATAGAAAATATTCTAAATGTTTCTAATCTAATAGAATGAATTCAAATCACCAAAAATATTTAATTAAACGTATATGATCATTATGGATTCATTCTTCTTGATATTGATGTTTTTAATCTTCAAGTATTCATCTTCAAGACTCCAACTAACTTCATGAAATTCGCCAACACATATCCGTAACAATCTCCCCCTTTGGCGATTTCGTGACAAAACATACGATACCCAAAAAATAATGAAAAAATTGATTTTTATTGCAATCACCAAACAACAAAAAGACGTATGAACGATCCAAATAGAATGTAATACAAGAGATAAAACTTCTAATACAGACTCTAGACTTAAACACAATCAGGAGTCTTAAAGTCTTGTACTCTCTGCAATAGAAAAAATTTTGACAGAAAAATTTATTAATAACACAAGAATTTAATCAATAAGCAATAGAGAGTTTACATTCAAATTGACATTAGACATGCACAAGTATAAACATTCAAGTTCTCATGTTTAGAATATTCATCAAGTTTAGAATGTCAAAGTTCAAAAACATACCTGTTGTTCATGTTTCTCAAGTTCTAATCTGTTAGCTGTTAGTCGAGAGGGTTAGAATATTACAATCCCAAAATAGTTAGTGAAGTTCCTCTCAAGTTTAAAGTTCTAGACCATCTCCCCCTTTTTGTCACAAATAGTCAACGAAAAGTCCATGGGGCAGAAGGTGCTAACAGCACATGCACAAATGAAAAAGATGCAAATAAAATCAAATGCAAAAGAAAATTTATATGCATGCAGATGAGGTAAAGAAAGATAAAACCAAAAACAAACATTCAGTCACTTGAAGAAAATTCATTCTGTATCAGAGCTTCCGTCGGAGCTGCAAAATCCTAATTTGTCAAAAATTGCCTTGACCAATTTTGAAAGTTTCGAGTATTTCTTCTTGAGTTCATGTTGGTCGGCAGTGATTCGTTGAAGATCCAAAGGGATGCGCTCCTGCTCTGAAGATAATCGTTGTTGTTCTCGATAAATTGAGGTAACAGAGGCATCGTCCTTTGAAGTGTCTGTCGGTGGTGCTGGAGTAGGTACCGGAGGTGCTACCGCTGCAACTGGAGTAGGAGAGGGTACAACCGGAGTGGAAGTCGATGTAGAAGGTCTAGCTGCTCGGGGAGGAGTAGGAGTATCATCTGGTTATCGAGGGAGAGATTTCACAACCGTTGAATCATTAATCGTTCCCAAGCTGTGCTGATAACTGGACGATCGAGTATCAACCCCGAAGCGTCTGAAAATACGCATTATGATCATAGGGAACGGAAGTCTCTCCGTCGAATATGGATTCTCCATATATCTTGTCATCCTAGACCAAATGATATAGAGAATATTTATGTTCACTCCTCGAGCCTCCGCGGGATGTCCCAAAAGATACGAAAATAATAATCTATCCCAGCGAAGAACCTTGGTTTGTATATTGGGGAGGATATTGTAACAAATAATAAAATTTAAAAACTATACTTGGGTCGCAGTTCTTTTGAGAACACTGAATTTCCCGCCGACCGAGTATCCGGCATACAAACCCCATCAACCACTCTTCTCCAATCTAAGCTCGTCAAAGTATGACCCTTGAGATAGTGATCAGTTCTGGTCATCTGAGCTTTCATCCCCAAAACATCTGCAATGGTTAGTGGGGTGATGATCAGTGATTTGTTTCGGACCTTTGTCATAAACCCATTGGTCCTCCCTCAGTCTCCTGAAGCTGATTCACATACAAATAGAATGTCCTGACAAGATGGACACAAAATCTAGAAGATTTTGGAAAGTTACAAATTTGTGATAAGCCGACTTGATCAAAAAGATGTCCAAAAGCCGTGGAACGATCACGCAAATTTCCAACATTTACATGTCGTTCACCGATGCGCTCACGATTTTCAAAAACTTTCATTCTCTGAGTGTCGATGTGAACAATATTTTCTTCCACGGGAGGTGGAGCACTCATAAGTGGCTCCTCAATCCGTATACCACCAGATTTCTAGCAACACTTTTCCTTTTTGTAGAAACAGATTGCATAGGGGCTTTGCCCTTTTCTGCTGCTGTTGATGGTGATTTACCCCTGGCTGCAGATGGGATGGTAGGAGATTTCCCCTTAGCTGCTGCTGCTTCTTTTGCTCCTTCGACAGTTTTGTCCCATTCTTCCGATTCAGTCTCGGAATTGTCCAACGGAACAAATTCCGCTTCATCTTTATCCTTCTTGACCCTTTTCAATTTGTTGGTCACTCTTGTGCTAATTAGGGCCGAGATGAAGACAATAATCCAACCAAACACCATCTTGTATAAAGTTTGAAAAATTGTCCTGTGAGAGAGAACTCAAATTCACATGAAAAAATATTTAATTCAAAATTTTAAAAAATTATACCCAAACAATCTTTAAGACATGTGGAAACTAGAAATCAAGGAAGATTTGCAAAAAGATTGACAAAAAAAGATCAAATCCAAGATTTCAGAAAATCCTCAAAAATGCCCTAAATCTCGAAATTTCATAAATTGAAGCCTAAAAATCCGTTTAATTTATAAAGAACAGTCATAAAATTATATTCTAGGCATTCACGAGTCAATATATGTAAGAAATTTCAGAGCAAATCATGAAAAATTGAGTACGTGGCATGAATTTCATCTCGTTTTTTAAGAAATAAGCAAAAACAGTGCAAAAACCGAGATTAAGATATGAAAACTTACTTTGATTGATGCAAATCAAGTCTAGAAGTGATCCAAGATCTCTTGAGTTCTAGTGAGAGAAAGAGAGAAGACTAAAACCAAATTAGAAGTGAGAAATAAAATCAAAGTCTCTCATGTTTAATATGCCCTAGCGCGCAGTCTGGATCGGCTCGAGAAGTCAGTCCGGACTCGCTTCGCGTAGAAAATCCCAACATTCGGGATCCGGACTGACTGACCCCAGTCCGGACTGCCTGCAACTTTTTCTTCAGAAAAATTCAAAAAAAATTAGAAAATTTAGAAAAAGTATGTAAGCATTCTTACATATCAACTTTAAACAAAAAGTATCATTTCACATGAAAAGAATTAGATTATAAGAAATCTATCAAAATATCCCAAATTGTGAAGCGAAAATTTATAAAAATTGAAACCCCTAAAGTTGAGCAAGTTCAAAACATCAATCACGATTTAATGAGTAGTGAATTTATCAAATTATCAATTAAGCAAAGAAAATGAAGCACTAAGATCGAAAGATGTTTGAAATCCCTAATAAGTTAAATAATTTAATTTAGTCAATAAGCTTTAGGGAGTGACTTTTTGAGCATTTTTTTAAAATCCCACCTTATACCAAATTTAGAATTATTGAATGAATCATATATTCCATTGAACATTGATTAGCAAAGATAATCATTAAAACCATACTTTTCAAACATGTGGTAGCTGCACACACTACTCGGACGACCGAACTGGTAGCTCTTTCCTCCATGTGGCGGTAGTTTTCACACTCCACTAATGAATGTAACTCTTTCCACATCGTATGAGTATGAAAAACTTAAAAACTCCCCCTCAATTGGCTATTAATTATGTAAGATATTAAGTATTCAACTAAATTTTGATCTCGTGTTTATACTTATTTCAATTATCAAATAAGATAAAAATAATACCAAGAGATCATTGAGAGAGGTAATGACTTTGATCAATTAAAGATGAAATAATTGGTATAAATGATCATTGTATCAAATGAGTTGTAATGATATCCAAATCATAATAAAATTCTCAAAATATAATTAAAACGATGCAATTAAAGTCAATACATTGAATGTTCCTTTAATATTCTAAAATGCATATCTACACACAAAAAGAACAAAAACACAAAACAAAACCTAACTAAGCAATGGTTCAAAAATTATTTATGTAAAAGGAAGCATATATACTAATTGCTTTTCTCAAATGAATAAAACGTTTTTGATTCAAAAGTTTTGTCAAAATATCGGCTAGTGATCATCAGTAGAAACATAAGAAATTTGAAAAGTGTTTGATTCAATTAGATCTCTAAAAAAGTGATATCTTAATTCAATCTGTTTTGTTCTCGAGTGCAACATAGAATTTTTAGAAATATTAATGGCACTGGTGTTGTCACACAAAATTGTCACCAAAGGTATAGGAATCCGAAAGTCACTAATTACACTTTTTATCCAAAGCAATTGAGTAGAGCAACTTTCCACATAAATATATTCCGCCTCGGCAGTAGATAGAGCAATACAGTTTTGCTTTTTACTATGCCATGCAACAAGACAATGGCCATGATAAAAGCATGCTCCACTAGTGCTTCTCCGATCATCCACGGATCCTGCTTAATCGGCATCCGAATATCCTATAATATCAATAGATGTGCCCATAAGATACCATATTCCAAAATTTACCGTTCTTTTCACGTACCGGATGATCCTTTTCACCGCTTTCAGGTGAATTTCTTTCGGTGCAGATTGATATCGTACACAAATTCCAACACTGAAAGAAATATTCGGGCGACTAGCAGTTAAGTAGAGGAGACTTCCAATCATATACTTCTATATAATTTCTCGTCTACACTCTCTCCATAAGATTCAGTCCCTTATTGTTAATTTCCATAGGAGTCGGAAAGTCATTAGAATTTTTCAAACCAAATTTCTTGACCAACTCTTTCGCATATTTGGATTGACATAGATGAATTCTGCCTTCACATTGTTTTACTTGCAATCCAAAAAAATATGTAAGCTCGCCCATCATGGACATCTCGAATTCACTTTCTATTATTTCTGCAAACCTGGAAGCATACTTATTTGTTGTAGCACCAAACACAATGCCATCAACATATATTTGTGCTACAATGAAGTTGTTCTAAAATGCTTCACAAAGAGTGTCCGATCGGCTCCCCCTCGATTATAGCCCTTTTCTAAAAGATATTTCGTTAATATTTCATACCATACTTGCGGTGCTTATTTTAGTCCGTAAAGAGCCTTTTTCAAGCGAAAAATATGATTAGGAGATTTATGATCAATGAAACCTTTTGGTTGAGCCACATAAACCTCTTCATTTAAATAACCATTTAAGAAAGCGTTCTTTACGTCCATTTGAAAATTTTTAATTTTAAAATGACAAGCAATTACGAACAAAATACGAATGGACTGAAGACGGGCAACCGGAGCGAAAATCTCATCAAAATCTATGCCCTCAATCTGTGAGTATCCTGAGCAACTAATCACACTTTGTACCTCAAAATGGTACCATCCTTATTTTTCTTGTTCTTGAAAATTCATTTAGTACCATTGATATTTTGTTGCTTAGGGGGCTTAGTTAATTCCCAAACCTTGTTCCTTTCAAATTGATTTAGCTCTTCTTATATTGTTTCAATCCATTCATCTTGAAGAGCTTCATCAACATTCTTGGTTTCAACCATAGAGACATAACATGCAACTCCACATTCCAATTGTCTCCGAGTGTCTTCTTGAGGATCTCCAATAATATTCGATTCAGGATGATCTTTATGGAGATACGTAGAGTTTGAGATAGAGAAGTACTCGGGGAGATATGTGATGAATCATGCAAAGTGGATGGACTTGAAGTACCATGAGATGCATCAAAATTATCAGAAGATTTATCATGCGAAGATGCAACATCATCAAGAGTCATATCAAGAGTAGATTTATCAGAAGAAGAATGAAAAGCTTCATCTACTTTAACAGTTATAGATTCTATCATCGTTTTACATTCTAGATTGTATACTCGATATGCTCTGCTCGTAGTAGAATAACCCAGAAAGATTACTTCGTCACTACGAGAATCGAATTTTCTAAGATTTTCACGGTCACGTAAAATGTAACAACGACTCTCGAAGATACGAAAATATTTGATATTTGGTTTTCTACTATACCATAGTTCATATAGAGTATTTAAAGTACCCGGGCATAAATAGATTCTATTGATCACATAGACAGCGGTGTTAACTGCTTCAGTCCAAAAGTATAAAGAAAGTTTCCTGCTATGAAGCATAACACGCGCCATCTCTTGTACAACTCTATTTTTTCGCTCGACTACACCATTCTGTTGTGGTGTATAAGGTGCGTAGAATTCATATTTTATGTCATTTGAAGAACAAAAATGAATGAATTTTAAATTTATGAATTCTCCTGTAGTAACCATGATTTTAAAATCCAGAATTCAGGTTTAAATAATTTCCAGAATTATTTAAATAGCAAAAATTGGTAAATAGTAGTGCAATAGTGGCCCAAAAATATCGACTTTTGATCGGGGTCTGATCTGGAAAATCCGAGATCACCATTGCGATCGTCTTGTCGAAACATAGAAGTTTCATATTCATATATTTTCGATCCGACGGTCGGATCTTCCAGAAATTAGAAAAGAAGCGGGCGGGCCCCGCAACTTAAGTGAATAGTAAACACTATAATTTAATTCCCCTTAGAACACTAAAGGCCGATTCACTGTTTTTAAATTTAACATAGGGGTATGAGTAATGAGTCCTAGCTAATTTCGACGTTCTGAACGCGATGGCACTGACGGATTTCGCGTTTGGCGACCCGGGTGCATCGGGATGCGTGCAATATACCGCATTTCGACAAACTTTATGGCCCGAGATTTCATACGAGCACCAAATTAAACAAATGAGTAGCCTATTTTGAAGGTCTCGACGAGCTGGACGTCGTGGCGAAGTCCGTTTCGCAAAACGACGAGCGGTTTTCCTCGAATTGCGTAAAAAGCACCTAAAAATGGACTAAATTTCAAGGAATGTTAATATTTTATGTGTTAAAAGGTTAGAACTTTATACATGAGGGTGTTGGGTGCAAGTGTGACCTACCCATAGCCAGCTAAGGTTAGAGAACAAGTGTGAAAAGAGTTTAAGGTATTTTCATGTTGGAATCTTGCATTAATGGAGTTTTGGGCTCTTGGTCTTCCTTTGAGGGGTACCCGAGGAGCCATGTTGGGAATCCCAGGCATCACCAGGGATCCCAGCTTCTTCTGGAACCAGCCCTAGGTGTGAGGGATAGCCACGAGACACCTTCAATGTTCCCAAACCGAGAGTGTGAGAAAGAGTGAGAGGTGAAGCAAGAGGAATCTAAACTTGTTTTCACTGAATCTCTGGTAAATATTCAAGCATTCTTGATCCCCTGCATCTCCCAAACCTGCCCGAGTGCTGGGGTGGCCGTTGACATAACCCAAAGAGAGAGAAAATTCGAGAGAGAAAGAGAGAAGAAGAGGTTGGGACCAAGTTGCTTCAAGTCTGGATCTGGAGTACCCTGTGGAGTTCCTCTGAGCCTACAGACCTTGCTGAAGGTCGCCGAGGCTGCGGGTGGAGGAGGGACCTGGAAACCGGCTTCTTCATCTTCTTCGAATATCGGCCAAGGTAAGGAGCCCTAACCAATGGATGTATGAGCCTGAGACCCCTAGCAGTAGCCTCTATAGGACCTTAGGATGCTACAGGCCAAGCCCCGAACTCCCATGCAAAGTGCATGGCCGGCGGGAGCTTTAGATGGCCGGAACCCTAAAAATAGCTCCGCCGCGGCCAATCTCAGCAACTAATCAACCAACAAAGCTCAAATTTGGAGGGTTTGGACTGTAGAGCATGTATAACATATCTGCAAAGTTTTATGGAATATGGTCTAGTAACTTGGGAGAAAATTGATGCCTAAATTTGTGG
>CM054940.1:20200621-20388121 GCA_029168755.2 Tillandsia fasciculata
TAAAAGTACCCGGGCATAAATAGATTCTATTGATCACATAGACAGCGGTGTTAACTGCTTCAGTCCAAAAGTATAAAGAAAGTTTCCTGCTATGAAGCATAACACGCGCCATCTCTTGTACAACTCTATTTTTCGCTCGACTACACCATTCTGTTGTGGTGTATAAGGTGCGTAGAATTCATATTTTATGTCATTTGAAGAACAAAAATGAATGAATTTTAAATTTATGAATTCTCCTGTAGTAACCATGATTTTAAAATCCAGAATTCAGGTTTAAATAATTTCCAGAATTATTTAAATAGCAAAAATTGGTAAATAGTAGTGCAACAGTGGCCCAAAAATATCGACTTTTGATCGGGGTCTGATCTGGAAAATCCGAGATCACCATTGCGATCGTCTCGTCGAAACATAGAAGTTTCATATTCATATATTTTCGATCCGACGGTCGGATCTTCCAGAAATTAGAAAAGAAGCGGGCGGGCCCCGCAACTTAAGTGAATAGTAAACACTATAATTTAATTCCCCTTAGAACACTAAAGGCCGATTCACTGTTTTTAAATTGTAACATAGGGGTATTAGTAATGAGTCCTAGCTAATTTCGACGTTCTGAGCGCAATGGCACTGACGGATTTCGCGTTTGGCGACCCGGGTGCATCGGGATGCGTGCAATATACCGCATTTCGACAAACTTTATGGCCCGAGATTTCATACGAGCACCAAATTAAACAAATGAGTAGCCTATTTTGAAGGTCTCGACGAGCTGGACGTCGTGGCGAAGTCCGTTTCGCAAAACGACGAGCGGTTTTCCTCGAATTGCGTAAAAAGCACCTAAAAATGGACTAAATTTCAAGGAATGTTAATATTTTATGTGTTAAAAGGTTAGAACTTTATACATGAGGGTGTTGGGTGCAAGTGTGACCTACCCATAGCCAGCTAAGGTTAGAGAACAAGTGTGAAAAGAGTTTAAGGTATTTTCATGTTGGAATCTTGCATTAATGGAGTTTTGGGCTCTTGGTCTTCCTTTGAGGGGTACCCGAGGAGCCATGTTGGGAATCCCAGGCATCACCAGGGATCCCAGCTTCTTCTGGAACCAGCCCTAGGTGTGAGGGATAGCCACGAGACACCTTCAATGTTCCCAAACCGAGAGTGTGAGAAAGAGTGAGAGGTGAAGCAAGAGGAATCTAAACTTGTTTTCACTGAATCTCTGGTAAATATTCAAGCATTCTTGATCCCCTGCATCTCCCAAACCTGCCCGAGTGCTGGGGTGGCCGTTGACATAACCCAAAGAGAGAGAAAATTCGAGAGAGAAAGAGAGAAGAAGAGGTTGGGACCAAGTTGCTTCAAGTCTGGATCTGGAGTACCCTGTGGAGTTCCTCTGAGCCTACAGACCTTGCTGAAGGTCGCCGAGGCTGCGGGTGGAGGAGGGACCTGGAAACCGGCTTCTTCATCTTCTTCGAATATCGGCCAAGGTAAGGAGCCCTAACCAATGGATGTATGAGCCTGAGACCCCTAGCAGTAGCCTCTATAGGACCTTAGGATGCTACAGGCCAAGCCCCGAACTCCCATGCAAAGTGCATGGCCGGCGGGAGCTTTAGATGGCCGGAACCCTAAAAATAGCTCCGCCGCGGCCAATCTCAGCAACTAATCAACCAACAAAGCTCAAATTTGGAGGGTTTGGACTGTAGAGCATGTATAACATATCTGCAAAGTTTTATGGAATATGGTCTAGTAACTTGGGAGAAAATTGATGCCCTAAATTTGTGGAAATGTGCACTTCGGCCGAGCTTGCTGCTCCGGCTCCAACGGGCTTCTCCGACGCCGGCCACTTGCCCAGAAGTGATGCTGGGATCCAGTAGAGTGCCCCCATGTATTTGCATGGCACCCATGCTGCACCAAATAGGCGCGGCCATGGATGACCCGAAATCTGGTATTCTTGCGGCCGCCGGCGCTCCGGCCACTTCCGGCCGGGGTGAGTTGGACGGGAAGCTTCGTATGACCTCATGGAAGCTTTCCATTCAAGTTGGAGGGATCCAAATTGGCTCTGTAAAGTTTTGCCATTAGAGGTGAAAAGCTCCAACCGAGCTCTTCTCCTCCGCCGCCGCCGCCGCACCCCGTCGACCGGGCATGGGCACAGGAAGGTTCAGTGAGGTAGTTAGCACCTGTTGGTGCATTTGGTTGGAGCCCAGAAGCTCTGGGTTATGTATCACGAATTTCAAAGCAAGGGGCCACCATCTTCTTCCCGGGCTCGGCCAAACCGTGGTGCAAACATGCACCCAAGTTGATGGGAGTTGCTCCAAAAAACCTTGTAGAATACTTTGATCCATCTTGGAAGGGCCTAGGTGCAGAAATTGCAGAGAACCCATTTCGGAAATGTGCTTGTGAATGTGTGTGTGAGCTGTGCCCACCTAGTGTTTGTGGAAATGCCACAGAGAAGAAAACAATGGAATTTGACATAGATGTAAGAATGAAAGTTGCTCAAATTCATCCCCTGAGCTTCATGCTTACTTCAGATCAAACAGGATCTGTGTGGATTAAAGTTTAGAGCATTGTGAACTTGTATGTGTGCAAGATTATGGTTCTGGTTGAACCAGCAGGTCTGGGCTGCAAAGGAGGTGAGCCCCAGTATCCTTGCACTGTTTAAAGACATTTTCATATTTAAAGTTTTACTGTTTGATGTTTAGATTAAAAGTTGTAGTTAAAACAACCTCTAAGAGTAATTTTGGCCCAAAACCATGTTCCGGGCTGTTTGCGATGCCGCGACAGTGTGCCCTTGGCTAATTTGGGGTCACTGGACGCGATGCTCGCGTTAAAAACAGAGTTTGAAGTCCCGGAGAAACAAAAATTCATTTTAGGCTAGGTTAGAGAGTATTTTATGGCCCGAAGTTTGCCTCGGGTTCCGTGCTGCCATAAATTGGTGAGCACGGTATTCAACATGATAAATGTCACCTGCTGGAAGTGACGTATTGTTAAAATGATTTTCCAGTTGAAAGAACGAGCGAAAACAGTGCTCAAATAGCACTAAAATGTGATTTTTGGAAACTGTAGGGGTCTACATGCAAAATAGACAATGTGTACTGTTTAGTAAAGTATTTAATTCATTCCTAAGCTTTTCGTTAGGAATCCAACGGCTCCCGTTGAGCAGAAATCGGATAACGGTTCGAAAATCGGCAAAATCGTCGATTTTTCGGTATCCGGGTGGCAATCGCGCAATTTGAGAAATTGCGGCGGTTTCACTGAGCCGACTGTTGAGTCCCAGTAGAATCTGGTTGAGCTAGCGGCTAAGTTGTAAAGCCCTAATCTCCCGGAGGTCGAAAAAGGAATATTCGGGAGGGGCAATTTGGTAATTTTACCAAAGTTTGGAAATACGATTGAATTTAGTCTGAGTGTTTTTGTCAAACACAGATGTCTAAGTTAAAGTTAGAATTGTTTCCTGAACAATATGTTTGATTCAGGCCTGTTCCATTACTTATGGGTTTCGAGCGTACAACCGATTCAGTCTAGTCGCCTGCGGTTTGACAGGTGGGTTATCTTCGGTCCGGGCTTTATCATTTCGGCCCTCTGTGTACGGTATTGGTTGGACCCCTATTCTTGTTAACTTAGGAATTTAAATTGAGCCTGCCATTCCCTTGATTCAATTGTTTACTACTTCATGCCTGCTTTATGCCTGCTTATGATCTGCTTTAGTGATCCTTACCTTACGTGATGTTTAAATTGCTCCCAGTGGTTATTTCATTACTCTATACATTGCCATGTCTATTTGGTCATCTGATAGTTGAGCCTGCTTCCCTGTTGTTCGCCTGTTATGCTGCTAAATACATGATCTTCTAAAATAAATGTTTTACCAAACTTTGTAGGGTAGCCTGAGTCTGTTCTTGTTTGATAGGATAAGGGCAACGCTCTACGAGGTTTGGGACCCAAAAACCTATTTTCCAATGTTTTCTTAAAAACATGTGTTTAGTTGCATAAGGGGTTAGTCTGTTTGATTGGTAAGTAGTTGCTTCCAGATCATATGATGTGATGCCTGGATATCTGTTATACATGAGTTTCAGCACTCCTGATTATCTTGATCTATGGTTCATAACTGTTGTTAATTGTTCTTGCATTGAGTTCTGTTGTTATTAGATTTTGAGCTTGCTTTCTTGATGATCAAATATTACACTGCTGAACACATAATTTTTATCAACCAATGTTTTACCGAGCTTCGTAGGGTCGCCTGAGTCTGTTCTTGTTTGATAGGACAAAGGTATTGCTCTGCGAGGTTTGGACCTAAAACCTACCGAGCTTCGTAGGGTCGCCTGAGTCTGTTCTTGTTTGATAGGACGAGGGCAACGCCCTTCGAGGTTTGGACTCTTCAAAATAGTTTTCTCAAAAATATGTGTTTAGTTTTGTATGTTTGGTTGGTCTGCATGATTGAGTTGAGATTTGCTGTTGATCTTATGTTGAGTTGAGATTTGCCTTTGATCCTGCATGCGAGTTGAGCTTCAGTTGAGTTGGTTATTGCATCCCAGTGGGGATGTCACGCCCCGAGTTTAAAAACCAGCGTCTAAATTTTTTTTTTTTTTTTAAATCAGAGTTGCAAAACAACCAGGGCGCAACAGACCGCCACATATATAGAAGAGTCCCAATCCCACAGGGGATTGAGCCTTTTCTATATATGCACGGCTAGCTTGGCAATCAAAACAGAGTACTAACTACGTACACTTATTACATTATTACATCAAATTACAGTTACATATTTACATCCAATTCATTACATTACATTTTCTTTTCTCATTAACAAGTAATCACTTGGCTAACGGCTGTCCAGGGTCAAGCTCTATCTCGTGATCTCACCAACTCGTCCCGACATCTCATCACCCGCATGACCTGAAAAACAGTCACCCGAGGGTGTGAGACACACCGGAGTGTATCCGTGGGCACGACGAGCCGAGAAATAGCAGATCGTACCTACTGGTATACAATGCTAGAGGATAGTAATAGTTCAGGGGTTAGGATAAAGCAGATATATATAACTGGTGCTGTAAAGAAAGTAAAACTCATAATCTGGGTTCAAGAATAGAAGATAATTTTAGCAGAATTTAAGCAGGATAAACATGTATCAGGATAATCAACGCATCAAGGAGTTAGGACAATCAGCAAGATAACAATGAACTATAATCAGGGCATCACAAGAATCATATATTGGTAGATAACTAGAAGCCAAATCAAAGAAAGAAACACATGCATCAAATAACTGAAAACACAAAGACCCAATTACCAGTCACCTTTGGTTCCACAAAACCCTCAGGCGAATTTGCCCATCTGGCACTCTTTGATTGACATTCCCCCCACAAGGGGTCACGGGTTGCTATTGCTAACCACTTTACCGGTAAAGAACATCGCTGCGGGTAGCAAATCCGCTGATGTTCGTGAAGTACAACGGTGCGGGCGATCATATGCAAATGCTCAAACTGGCGGTCCACTGACCGGATAATCGGCTACAAGCCGGGAAATCCCCACTGGGATGCAAGGGCAAAATCAACTGAATCTCAACTCTCATGCAGGAACACTCAGCAACTAAACAGTAAATCTCAGCTCATATGCAAGATCAAGGCAAATCTCTCTCAACAGAAGCTCACAGATAAACTCAACTCAACCACACAAACCAACCAAATGATACAAGACTTAAACACATATTTTTTTAGAAAACTGTTTTGAAAAGTCCAAACCTCGAAGAGCGTTGCCCTCGTCCTATCAAACAAGAACAGACTTAGGCGACACTACGAAGCTTGGGTTTTAGGTCCAAACCTCGCAGAGCAGTGCCTTTGTCCTATCAAACAAGAACAGACTCCGGCGACCCTACGAAGCTGGTAAAACCTCAGTCAAATAAATCTATGTGCTCAGAGATGTATCATTTGATCAGCAGAACAAACAGGCTCACTAATCAACCATGAAATGTCCAAGAAAAATATCAATGCTAGAGGTGCTATGAACAATCATGTAAGGCATAATAGAACAGTTCACAGGCATAGATCAGGCAGATAGCAGATATAATATAATCAAGGAAAGGCAGGCTCAAAGAAATCAAGTTAAGTTACCAAAACAGGGGTCCAACCAGTATCGCACCCCAGAGGGCCGAACTGATAAAACCCGGACCGAAGATAACCCACCTGTCAAAGCGCAGGCGACTAAACTATATCTGCAACTTACTCGAAGACCGGGGATAACTGGAACACCTGAATAAAATATATTGTTCAGAAATGTACCCCTTTTTATTTAATTTTTAATCTAACATTTACAAATTCCATTTCCGCTCACCGGGGGCCGTTGGATTCCTAACGAAGAGTTTAGGAAACATTTATACTTTGTTCTAACCAGTACACAGTGCCAAAATTGCGTTTAGACCCCTAGGGTTTTTAAATTTCCACTTTTAGTGTCAATTGAACACTGTTTTTGCCCGTTCTTTCTACTGGAAATCATTTGACATTCCGTCACTTCCAGCAGGTTACTTATGTCTTGCTGGACGCCGTGCTCACCCATTTGTGGCAGCACGAGTCCCGAGGCAAATTTTGGCCCATAAATATGCACTAACATAGCCTTAATGCCATTTTAATTCTTCGGGACTTCAAACAGAAATTCTGACGCGAGCATCGCGTCCAGTGACCCTAAATTAGCCTAGGTCACACTGTCGCGGATCAGCCAACACCCTAAAACAGTGTTTTTATTCCAACATTATTATTTTATGTTGACTATACAACAACTCTTGTTCTAAACTTCAAACAGTTAAGGTCTGAATATCAAAGTTGCTTCAAATGTGGCTAAGATACCAGTGCTCACCTTTGTGGCAGCCCAGAAGTGTTGGTTCAAGCAGAACCAAGGCCATGTACCATTACAAGTTCATAATGCACCCACTCTCAATCCACACAGAACCATCTTGGTCTGAAGTGAGCATCAAGCTCAGGGGATGGAGTTGAGCAAATTTTATATACAAAGTTTCGTCAAATTCCCATTAAAATTTCATTGAGGCATTTTGTCGAGCACCTAACATGCATGCTTCGTATACTACTATACAACATCAACTTGAAGTTGGATCCCAGCAAATACTGGACCATCTTGCTTCCAACTTGGAAGGAATTAATCCATTTCACTTGCTGATCAATTCCCTTCAATTTGGAGCAATCAAATCCCCGGGTGGAACTCGGGCTTGGAGAAGAAGATGATGGCTTATGCATTGAAATTCGTGATACTTCAACCAAGGAATCTGGGACTCAACCAAAAGCACAAATAGGTGCTAAGTACTTCACTGAAGCTTCCCATACCCTTGGCCGGCAGCAAGACACGGCGGCGGCGCGGCGGCGGCAAAGCTCCGGTTTGGAGCTTGAGGGCTCTAATGGCAAGTTTCTACAGAGATCATCTGGAGCTTTATAACTTGGAGGAAATTCTCCTTGCGTCCACAGAAAGCTTCCCATCCATCTCCCCCCGGCCGGAGTTGGCCGGAGCGCCGGCGGCCGCAACATGGTGCATTCTCGGGTTCTTCCATGGCATCATGATTTTCATGATGCATGGGAGCCATGAAACTGCATGGTTGGGACCCATTTGGTCCCAGCAGTAGTCCTGGATAGGTGGCCGGCGCCGAGGAAGCTTGCCGGCGCCGGAGCACCAAGCTCAGCCGTATGCATGAAAAACCCAAAACTAGGGCATCAATTATATTCTTAAATACCTAACTATATTCCTTCAAACTTTTCAGAAATTATCTGCACATCCTACAGTACAAGCACCCCTATTTTGAGCCATTTTTGTTAAACGGTTGCAAAGTTATTAAGAGGCGGAGCTACACTAGGTTTCCGGCGACCCATTGTGGCCGCCGGCTAACCGTGCTGCATGGGGCCTCGGGGCTTTTCAGGGAGGAAGATAAGGACCTAAAGAGTCCACTGTTAACGGTCCGGGGTGCTAGAAACCGTTGGTTAAGGATCCTCACCTTAGCCGAGCTCGGGGAAGAAAGGAAGTAGCCGGAACTTGGATCCCCGGGCACGCGCGACCTCGGCACGACTCCAGCAAGGTCTTCAACGCCAGGAACTCCCAGAGCACGAGAACTTCGACTCCACAGCAACTTGGTCCAACTTTGCTCCAACTTCTCTTTCTTCCTCGGATTACTCTCTCTCTCTCTCTCTCTCTCTCGGGTTGGCATCAAATGGAGATGGTTCCTCAGCAATCCCCGCACCCAAAGTTATGAAGAATAACTCCTGGGAGTTAAGAAAACCCAAGAGTCACCTTGTGTAACTCTCCACGAGTAACCCAAGAGACTTGGTGGAATTTTGCACACCACCACCACAGCCGGCCTCCTCAACTCCTCAGCACCCACTCGTGGGCTCCAATTGCTGGCAGGAGCCCAGCTCCAAAGTCCCAATAGCTTAGGCCCAAGAAACATTAGGTTTCTTGCTAAATAATTGATTCTTTGCAAAATAGCTCTAAACCCGGTTCACACTTGTTCTTAAGCTTCGAGCACATCACAGTGGGTGAAATTTGCACCCAACACCCTCACCTTAAAGTCTCTAAACAATTGGTGCATAAAATATCAAGCTTCATTTAGAAAATATTGCATTTTGAGCACTTTTCACGCATTTCGAGGCAATCCGCTCATCAAAATGCGAAACGGACTTCGCCACGACGTCCGGCTCGTCGAGACCTATCAGGTAGCGTATTTGTTTGGCTCGTTCGACGCTCGGATTAAAAGTCGTTCCATAAAGTTCGACTCAAAATAGCGCGTGGCACGCACTTCGATGCACTCGGGTCGCCAAACGCGAAATCCGTCAGTGCCATTGCGCTCAGAATGTCGAAAATAGCTAAGATCCATTACTCATACCTCTAGGTTAAAATTCTAGATAGTGGTTCGGCCATTAGTGAAAGCGAGGGATTAAAAATCGGGGGTTTACTATTCACTTTAAGTCGCGGGGCCCGCTTTTTGATTTCGAATTTCTGGAAGATCCGACCGTCGGATCGAAAACATATGAATATGAAACTTCTATGTTTCGACGAGACGGTCGCAATGGTGATCTCGGATTTTCCAGATTAGACCCCGATCAAAAGTCGATATTTCTGGGCCCACTATCTCTCCACTTTTGCCAAAATTGATAATTTAAACTTTTAAAAGCAAATAGAGGTTTTTAAAATTCTGGATTACTACAGGGGATTTCCCGGCTTGTTGCCGATTACCCGGTCAGTGGACCGTGAGTTTGAGCATTTGCACTTGATCGCCCGCACCGTTGTACTTCACGAACATCAGCGGAGTCATGACCCGCAGCGATGTTCTTTACCGGTAAAGTGGTTAGCAGTTGCAACCCGTGACCCTCAGTTGAGGGAATGTCAACCAGGTGGTGCCAGGTGGGCAGTTTTGCCTGAGGTCTTGTGGGACCAATATGGTGGCTTGTGATTGGGTAATTTGATATATCATTTATTTGATGCATATGTTGCTTTTAGTCTGTTTTTGCCTTACCTAATATGATTTCCTGATTCCTATTCCTGTTATATATATGTCAGCCTATGCTTGCTTCAAGATTTTCGAAGTTGATTTAATTACAGCTCCAATTATATATCTGCTTATCTTAACATGTGATCATTTACTATCCTCTAGTATTGTATACCAGTAGGTACGATCTGCTATTTCTCGGCTCGTCGTGCCCACTGGGATACACTTCGGTGTGTCTCACACCCTCGGGTGACTGTTTTTCAGGTCGAACGGGGGTTGGGATGTCGGGACGAATTGGCGAGGTATTGATATAGAGGTTGACCCTGGACAGCCGAAAAGTTATGTAATAGATGTTGAGAGAAAGGTATTGTATTTCAGTTGTATATTTGTAAAGATAGTTGTAAAGTTTACTTGTTGTTGTTATTTATAGTACGTAGTTAGTACTCTGATGTTGTTGCCAAGCTAGCCGTGCATATATAGAAAAGGCTCAATTCTGTAGGGGATTGGGACTCTTCTATATATGTGGCGGTCTGTCATTGCCCTGGCTGTTTTTGCAACTCTGATTTAAAAAAAAAAAAAATTTAGACGCTGATTTTTTAACTCGGGGCGTGACATCTCCACCTCTATCACTACGAACACGAACAATCTTTTCATTTCTTTCAATCATAAGACGATGACAAATATCATGAAAAGAATCGAAAGTATCTACTTTCTCTTTCAAAAATACTACCTATGAAAATTTAGAGAAATCATCAACCATGAGAAAGATATACCATTTACCACTCAAGCTAGGTTGACGAGTTGGCCCCATTAAGTTCATATGTAATAATTCTAGTGGCCGTTTTGTTCCTACATGGTTCAAGTTCTTATGAGTGGATCTAATTTGTTTTCCCTTTTGACATCCACCACACGCAATATTCTCTTTGAAGCTAAGTTTAGGAACATCTCTAACAACATCCTTGTGTGAAATCCTAGATAGTTTCTTAAAGTTCATGTGACCTAATCTTTCATGTCAAAATGTTTCGGTATCAAGTGAAACTAGGTTACATTGTTCAATGGGTTTACTAGGAACTACATAACAATTATTCTGTGATCTAACCCCTTTCAAAAAGAATGAATGATTTAAATCAGTTACAACACATTCTGTCGCAGAAAAATTAACTGAAAAACCATCATCACACAATTGACTAATACTTATGAGATTAGTCTTGAGGCCCTCAACATATAAAATATTATTCAAAATCGGGCCATTTGGTATAGTAATCGTTCATTTGCCAACTATTTTTGAAGATCTACCATCTCCGAAAACAACAAGTCCTTCGGAGGTTTTCTCAGAAGACTTAAAATAGTTTTTATCACCGGTCATGTGCCGTGAGCAATCACTATCCAAATACCAAGACGAATTATCATATGCATATAGTGATGTGTGAATAACAAGATAAGAGAAGAGTTCACCTTTGTGCACCCAAACTTTACGAGTAATATTGGAATACGTCGGCAATGATCGTGATCTTGTACTCCTTGGTGAATTCGTCTTCTTCGGTTGATCACCTTTCTTTGGTTTCCACATCGGCGTTGTCTTGGGGGGTGTACTACCATTGTTCTTAACACTTAACTGATTTTTCTTTGATTCCCAATTTGTGTTCTTGATGGTAGTCAACGCATGATTTGCTTGATTTGCTCGATTCGCTCCATGTTTGCATGAAATTCTTATGTGCCCTTTTGCTCCACAGTGATGACATACCTTATTTGACATTGAGTTCAATTGAGATATAGAAGGTTTGTCAACATTGGGTGAAATGATTTTGGTCGGAGGAGGAGGAAAAATTGACTATGGCACGAACTTTCGTTCACTCGAGCTTGGGTCCTCACAAGTTCGATCATATCCAAAGCCTATTTGTTTGACCAAGACCAAGTAGCTTATCCAATTTAGTTCGTTCCAATGAGAATCTTTTCAAATCTTCTTTAAGTTGGAATATGATTTTCGTCATCTCCAGATTTCCTTGACGTGCCTCGGAATAGAGCGTTAAGAAGTAATTAGCTTTTTCAACTAATTTTATGTGTTCCTTCTCAAAATGATCATTCTTCTCGTGAAGGAAATTATTGATCTTGATCAAGTTGTCCCTTTCCACTTCAAGAGTCTTTGAGAGAGAAGTTGCTTTATTGGATTGATCTTCGAGATCCCACAACCTTCTCCTCAACTTCTTGTTATGCTTCGTCAATTTCTTTGAGTCCCGTAACAATTGTTGGTAGGCGTGAGCAAAATCTTCACCTTCGGAATCGCTTGGTTCATTATCCAATATTATTTTTTCATTCAAGGAGGAGACGGATAACGAACCAGAGGAAGTCGATGATAAGCACACGAAGGGTGAAGTTGTGGACACAAGAAATATTGTAGCATTTGTATCCTCATCACTAGAAGATGATTCATCAGAGGAAGAAGAGTCATCCCACGTGACGGTTTGCATTGCCTTCTTCTAGGACGGATTCTTGTTGGGACACTCCATTAATATATGGCCAAAGCCTCTGCATTTGAAATACTGGATTTGTCCGTCGGTGTTCTTCTTTTTTATTGAAAAACCCTCTTACTTTCTTGATTTTGAGCCTGAAAATTTCTTTACTTTCTTGGACTTAAAGAAGGATGATGATTTGCTTGAATTACCCCTTCTAAAGTTTCGGCAAAATTTTCTTATCAAGAAAGCTAGTTGTTTTTCAAAATCCTCCATTGATAGATTATCGTCTTAATCTAAGAATGAATCCATGTCTTCTTCCTTTGTTGATTTCAATGCCATACCTGAAGACTTAGAAGAAGAGAAAGGCTTTCCAGAAGAAGAGTTAGTAGGAAAAATTATTTCATAAGTTTGAAGAGCACCAACTAATTCTTCTACTTCGATCTCGTCCGGGTATTTTACTGTTTCAATGGTTGCAACCTTAGGGCGAAATTTCTCGGGAAGAGTTCTCAAGATTTTTCTTACAACTTTTGATTCTGAGATTTTCTCTCCAAAGTTAGCATATGTATTTACGATATCTTGCAATTATGTATAATAGTTAGTAAAGGTTTCATGTTCGTCCATACGAATTGAATCAAATTTGCTTATAAGTATCTGTAATTTTTGAACCTTTACTAAACTCGTTCCTTCATGTGTAACTTATAGAGTATCCCAGATTTCTTTCGCAATCTCACAAGCCGAGACACGAGAGAATTCTGTTTGTGACAAGGTATTAAATAAAGCATTGATTCCCTTGCCATTGTAAGAAGATAAATCTATTTCTTCCCTTGACCACTTCGTCCTAGGTTTGGGGAGTTGTGAATCAACGACAATTTCAATAGGATGTTTCCATCCGGTCTCAATTGATTGTCAAACCCGTTCATCGATGGAAATTAAAAATGCTCTCATGCGTACTTTCCAATAAGCATAATTTGTTCCATCGAAGAACAGAGGTCGATTGATGTTTCCACCCTCAACCATTGTTTACAACCCTATTTCCTCTCTGATACCACTTGTATTTTATGGGATCCAAGAATCTAAAATAGGAGAAAAACCATCTAGAGGGGGAGAGGGGGGGGGGGGAATAGGTGCAAATAATAAAACTCAAAAAAAATTGCGTAAAAATAATCCAATGCGGAAAATAAAAAGCGTACGCAAGATTTTACGTGAAAAACTCCAATTCAGAAGTAAAAAACCATAGGACCGATCACACGAAAAAATGTACTAAGATTAAAACACTTACAAGATGATATAACGCAAACCTACGACTCAACCTTTTTTATACGCTCTAAGTAGATCTTCTCCACTCGTTCTCAACGCGCTTCAATCACACGAATTGTGTCCAACTTCGAATCCACGAAGTCCAACTTCGAATCCACGAAGTCCAACCCAATCCACGGTGTTCACCAATGTAGCACGTACCGAATCCACGAGCGCGCCTAACTCCGAATCTACGAAGTCGTAACCTTGAATCCACAAGGCCTTCACCGAATCCACGGTCTTCACGCGAATCCACGCGCCGATGTTCCTTCCGGAACTCGTTGATTGTTTATTGGTGATGATGATTTTAAATACTTAGAAAATCATAGATAGACAAGAAAAATAATATCTAAGTATTCATCAATTTGATTCTTACAAAAGAAAAGAGTTGAGAAACCCCAAGAATCAAATCGATAAATTTTTTTGATCAAGAGATTATCAAGATCATAGAAGAAGAAATCTAAGATAAACATGTTTTCCTTTTCTTCTCTATATGTGGATTACCCTAAAATAAAATCTTTAGGGTTTATTTATAGGTTAGAAGCCTTAGAGATAAGATAAGAATCAAAAACTGACTAAAACAAAATTTTCCCGCATTACGGTTCGGACTGGATTCACGGCGGTCCGGACTGGAATGGGTTTGATCCGGACTGTTTCATGCAAAATATGAATTTCAATGTTCGGGGTCCGAACTGAAGCCTGGCTAATCCGGACTGAAAATTCGCATAAACCAACCTATGTTCGGGGTTCGGACTGAACATGTATGGTCCGTATCCTGAACACTCAAAATATCCAATTTTTTATTTTTAAGCCATAGAAAATATTCTAATTGCTTTAATCTAATAGAATGAATCTCGCCTTCATTCTTTTCAAGATCTTTCCTTCTGTAGCTTTGAGTAGCTGAGAATTGACCTTGACTTCGCCTCTTCCGTCGCTTGATTGGGGCAGTCTAATATCTGTCTTTGGCCGATAGACGATCCTAAATGAGACGATAGTCTTTATGTTGACCGCTTCTCTTGTCGGCTGACTCTCCTACCAGCAGGTACCTTCAGCCGATAGCGTTCGTCGCGCCTCTTGCCTTTGCGTGACTGAGATCGGTCCGGATCGAGATGCGGACCCTTCTTCGGCTGAGGTCTTCGTCCGGTAGCGTGCGCCTTGTACTATACCGCTACGCACCTAAGACCAGTCTGAAACAATGCATGGGTCTTTCCTTCTTCGGCTTGATCAATCGAAAGTTGATTTCGACTCCGCCTGCCTGTCGACCGATCGGGGCGGTTGTCTGATGGCAGCTGAAGTTAGTCCTGGACGAGGCATTGGTCCTCTTCGTCAGTTGCTTCTCCTATCGGCTGATACTCTTAGCTGATAGCCTATGTCGCGTACCGCATTCTTGTGCGACGACATGGATCGCGCGCTGTTCTGTTTCGTGACCGAGATCAGTCTCAATTGAAGCACGAGTCTCTCTTTGCTGACTCAACCCCCGTCGACTGATATCTTTTGCCGATGATAAACGCCACGTGTTACTCTCTCAGGTGGCGAAAATTCTGGTCTCAACAAATAGAAGCATTACTCTATAAAATAATAGCAAGGACTAGACTAAAATGGAATGGTTTCAGAAGTTTAAAACGTCAAATGTCTAAATTAATAGAGAACCAAAGTAATTAAAACTTGGTGCAATTCACCCCCCTCAGGCAATTGTACATATCTTCTATGTATGCAGGGCAGGCATTTCAAACATGGACTGTGAAGAGAAAGGGGCCAGTGATGGTCTCCATGTTTAGTCCCACTCAAACTGTGGGTACAGCAGTCCTCTTGGCAATTGTCTTGGGGCAAGTCATCCACCCAGGAAGGTATGATTGTAAATCACATCTAACAACAAGGTCAATAAAATTTTATTTTCCTGATGGTTTTATACGTTTTGATTGGGTGAGAATAATAGAGTAATAGTGTTGTCCACTATGGGAAGAGCTTATTTTCTCTTCAGTTTTCGAGTCTCCTTCCAAACTGAAAAGTGGTAACTTTTTTTCTCTATTTTCTGTCTCCAACCAAATAAAGAGACCTACAAGTCAAAATGGAAAACATTAATCATAATGCTTCTTATCAATATCGACTAACTTTATGTTTTACTCCAAACAGCCATATTGACTATTTTGGTATGTTCTGCTACAGCTTAGCAGGAATACTAGTTTTATTTTTCAGCTTTCATAGTTCTGTGGGCCTTCTTCCTACCGCAGAAGAAGCCTCAACAGTATCAACATAGCAAACTGCGAACATTGAAAAACCGCTTCCGACGGTAGTTTTCATCTCATAGTTACTCATTTCACTTGCTGTTAAGAAATATCATGTAAGTGGGTTTTCTTTTTTAAGGAATGATCAATTGACTTGCAATTTTGATTTTTGGAATTCCCTTTGCGGAAGCTTTTGTATTGTAACAGTCAATTAGTGAATGCAATGAAATAAGAGAGCCCCAAACATACATGCAAACTGCAGAGAATTGCAAGAGCAAGAAATGTACAATGTAGATATCTAAGAGCAGTTCTACACCAGTCTTAAGGGGCAAAGTGCTGAGAGAAATACTAGTATGATGAACTTTAATGCACAAGAAGCAACATTTTAGGTCAAACAAACCAAGTTGCTTCATCATCCAACTTATCCTGTTGCTAGAGTATTATGCCATCTAAAGGAGTGGAAGGAAAGCAGAAGGAAAGCAGAAAAAGGTTCACTATCACAAGATATATACACACGAAGAAAGCAAAAATAACAAAAAATCTAGCTGTTTCATAGAAGTACAGCAGATGCTATTCATTTGGAGAGCACACGAATAAAAGTTTCTTATAGACATAATACAACTAGGAGCAAAAAAATGTTACTGGAAAGCAGGGATTTTTTTTGGTGTACAATTTAACAGCTGGTATAGTTTGCCACTCTCATATGTAAGAATAGGCATCAAACTTGAGGATATTATACAGATACTCAACAAGAGACACCAATTTGATTAAACCATCTAGATGTTATGCATTACAGGATACAAGCCTTCTCGTGTACAAAAAATGTGCCTACATAATTTTGAAACTGCCTACAAAGGAAATATTCATAAATCCAATAACTGTTGAAATCACCTATTCATAGTTCATCATAGACATGCGGAATTTCCGCATGAGGAAGTGCATTATCCCGGGTTCCAGCTGCCAATCTCTGGACATCTTGAATGACCTGTTCATTTGCTATTGAACCTGATCTAATAGCAGCCACAACTTTCCTTTGTAACGTCAACAAGCCGACCCTTTTCGAGACAACATACAACGCCGCTGAGAAGAATATGATAAACCCAATTACCAGAATGACCCTGTTATATTGAAATAACAGTTAGTACATGCTGATTGCAAATGGGACCCATAAACTGAGCTTTGATTAAAATATCTTCTCACTGTAATAAATTGTCACCTGCATGCATAAACTAGCCTTATTAAAAATTGAAAGATGATGACCTGTCAATAACATCCTGACGCTGCATTGTGGAGAGCAAGTGGCGGGTACGCATCAGCAAAGAACGATGCCCTTTGTACTCGCTCTCAGCCTTCCTTAAGACACTTGTCGATTCCTCTGATAAATTTAAAGATATGCAAGATAAAAGTGCAGCAGTTAACTGTGGTTCAATACTTGTAAACTATAAAACTGAACATTATCGCCAACTTACAAATGCATAAGAAATGAGCTGTCTTAACATAAATTGCAAAAGAAGATCTTAGGCCTATTAAGTAAAACAGGAGAGTTAAACATCAGAAAGCTCAAGCCTAGGAAGTTTGAAAGTTTAAATTATGCCCTAGCAATGACATATTATAAAGTCATGGAACTGTTTCTATCAAGGAATGCCTTCTTTCATACTTTTCTTCTTGATAGTCTATTTTGATGTGATGCTTCCCATCATAAACTTTGAAATACAGCAAATAGTTTGTTTCTAATTTTCCATGTTTTTATTCAATTAATACATACCAAATTACAAACAAGTTGCTCCTCTACCGTGCTAGGTCCCACAAAGTTAAATTTATCAACAGCTTGGATCTGTAATTACGAGATATGCAATAGTTCTACAAAGATTGAAGAACCGAAAATTCTAAGTTGAATAAAATATACTTGTAGGTGCGAGACACAATCATCCTCATTAATTGCATGGAGCATTACCAACAGATACTAATCAATTTGCATAATATTGTAAATTGTAATCAAATAGTACTCGCCACTAGGCACCAGACATTCTATTAGGAATCCTGAATAGCAAATTTGAGAAATTATTAAGTCATTTGGCAAAGGATGTTTGCTGAACTTCTCCAGGAAAATCTCATACATGATTGAAAGATATAGTCGTGGTGCTTCCAATGCCTTTTTCAAACCTACAAAAAACTTCCTCTCATTTTCTTCCAAGGAAACAGCACTTATCTGCTTCCGGATTTCATAGTCAACATATCAGACTATAAGATCTCCTTTATCCAAACTATGAGAAACCACGTCAAACTAATATTACTTTCATGGAAGCATGTGATTAGCAAGTAAATCTACTAAGCAAAAGGAGTCATACCAAAGGTTGACAATGTGCTAGCACTTCTTTCCACCTCCTGCAAAAACATTTGAGATTAATACTAACCTCAAGAAAGATTATAAAATTTCAAGGAGAGCTTGCAGAGCATATTTTACCTGAACCATCAGCTGACGAGTCCGGCGGAGGCTCTCAGTGATACTTTCTGCAGCAGAAGTCATCCCAGCCTTTGTCCTAACAATCATCAATTAAATGCTAATCACAACCTGTCACTTGGCAACAATTAGCCGAAGAGAGCATTTTCTACCAAAACTAGCTAATATCAAACCAAGAATCTAATGATTTTTTCAGCAAATAAATCCTGAAAATCACCCTAAATGAAGCCCATGATGGAGATCATCAGGACTACCGAGCATTAAGAGCCTCCTAACTTTGAAGGCTGACTTTGAATTTCCTCAATGAACCATTAAAATCATTTTATAGCTGACAGTCAGCATTAGAGCTGTTGCTATTGTTGAATATTTTTAGCATTCCGAGAATGGTTATTAACAATCGACATAAGCAAACCAACAGCGACAAGCAACGCGAATCATTCTGGTAGCAGAAACTATGACAAGCAACAGGTTTTGTAAATTTTAAAGAGCAAATGACTGCTTTCACATGAATATCTAAATGTTGCAATTTTAAATAGAAAATTTCACTTGACAACTCAGCGTACTGTAAATTATGTCTGCGGATGGTAGACTCTTCCCCACCTCCTAAAAGAAGCTCTCTCTGTGAAAAAGGAGTTTGATAACAATAGTCAGAATGATCTAGATACATCAATAAAAGAATGAAATAAACAATTTCATTGGACTACACAATTAAACCACACAAAACATATCCCAGCATAAATTCAACAATAGTGAGCAAAATTGAGTAACCCAGACATACGATTAAGATGCACATGGACAAAATTATACTCCGAAATGTAGTAGTGGACATAAAATGACATCATGCATCTCAATACGCGGCGTCTTATGATTTCCAGGTTTAAGAAAAGAGAAACTCACCTCTTCTTGAGCAGCTTTCCTGATGTTCTGTTTCGCCTGCAGATTCGCATTCCTCAAGCTCATATGCAGCCTATAAACATCAACATAGGCAAAATGTGAGATAAATCCGTGAAAAAAAAAGTGAAAAAAATAGAAATGTTGGACCGGATTAAACAAAACTTCGGCTGGATTATACTTACTAACCTGAACTTCACAAAATTAAAAGAAAAACTATATGAACTCTCAATCTGTTTCAATCAGCCAATCGTCCCCCAAATTTATCTTACGATTCAGGAAGAAATTATAACAGCAAAATCAGTGTCACGGACCATAATTAGCCCCAAAATCTCCAAAAAAAAAAAAAAAAAAAAAAAAGGGTTATTTTTTATAAAAAAAAATATTCAAATTTCCAAAGATCAAGAGTGTAAACGAACAAAAATTCAGATCTTAAAAAAAAATAATAATAAGGAAAATAAGAAAAAATAATTTGCAAGAGGAGCAAACATACTTGTTGTACTGTTCCTTCCAAGACTCTAGAGTGGATTGGCCACGCTGCACCTCGTCTGGTGTGGGCAACTGCTGGGCGAGGAGATCGAGCTTGCACTGCATCGATCTGAGCGAGGCGAGCCCGTCCTGCGCCGAGGCATTCAACCGCGGGAGCGAGTTCGCCTCCTCCGTCCCCCTCCCGGATCTCCCGCAACCCTCGATCGCCTCAATCCACTCTCGGATTTGCGCTGCGGTTTCGCCCCATCCCCTCTTCAGGCCCTCCACAGCTAACGCGACCTCGTCCATGGCGATCTCTCCGGAGAGAAGACGACGACGATGATACACTACAAGAAAACTGGCTTTTAGCGGCGATTATTTTTTACTTTCCCGACGATTATAATTGCCGCTATTGGTAGGGTCGCTAAAAGTTATTGCGGTATTTGTTTCGGCGGTTGGTAAAAGCCTAAACAAATGTCGCTAAATACTATATAATAGCAACTATTATAAATGCCACTATAATTATCTATAATTGCCACTAAAAATATATTAAATGACTAGTAAATAGGATCTATAGCGGCAATTGCAACGAGCCAACGACATATGATTATTAGTTAATAACATCACATCAGATTGGATGTTCACCAGCTACTTGGATTAACAGTATTCATATTGCAAGGCAAGCACAAACAGCAAATATAACTATCAAAATACCCTCATCAATAGCAATAAGTGCTAATTAACTACAACAAACTACATGATTAATGAGTTTTTTGCCACCATTACACCCAGTGACAAGTGAATTAAATGGATCAATATCTGAAAGTTGGCAGACTGTCAAAACATAGATACCTCATCAGTAGCATTACAAGTCCTATATGCAAATTGTTATCATCATTCGGGGGAGTTAGAGAGTGATGGAATAAGAGTAGCTTTAAATATATGACTACTTCAGATAAGTAGAAGATATCCACAGAAGTATGTAGCTAATCAAAGAAGTGCCGACTTCCAAGCTCCTTGGACCTTGAAGTAGAGGAGGAATGACAGAGACCTTCAAGAAGGTCCCCAACAGCCACGAAGCGTGAAAAGATCCAACCCTGAAAATAATAAAAGCAATATCAAGCATATTGGAGAGGCTCCTGAGAAACAAAAACAATCATAAATCCAAATTTGATCTACTTTTCCTTAGTTTTGTACTAATTTCTTTGTTAATTAGTTATGTACTAATTTCTTTAGTTTCATCGCTATCAGCTGGTAGATGTATCTTGTGCCAACAACAGATATTTTATTACCTGATTCCTGTCATTGCATTTATAATGACAATCACAATATTAATTAATATTAACACTAGTTTAATATGCAATTTTAACTCATCCAAGTAAATATAGCATAAGGTGCATTTGCTACATCTGGTCTACAATAAGTAAAAGATTCTATCAGTATCCACACAAGAATGACTCTCTCTTCAAGAATCGCAAGCAACCAAATCGAGAATATAATTTTAGCACCACATGATTTGAGCCACCAAAACACTTATATATCATCTGGCATATGCAAAAAGATCCAACTACAAGTACCTCGTACTGCTCCTACCGCTCCGAAGGCGCCAGAACAACCATCCATAATGCTTGCATCGCACTCCACATGACCACTTGCGGTCAAATTTGAACCTCGACAAGCATTTGTGACTGGATCATCCTATAAAGAAACAAATATGGGAATCAATTGCCCAAGTAAAACAGAACTAAAGCATGGTAAGGAGGAGAGACACAGCGAGATATTATATTAAGCTACATCTTATATTTGACCAACAAGTGAGGTAGAAGGTCACAACCCTGTATTTTCAAGAAATGAACTCCACCCATGTACATTTCCTCACATTAAAAGCAAAAGGAAAAGGATGAAAGTAAGCTTTTTCAAATCAAAATGTCTGTATGTTAACCAATTTGCACTATGAAATGAAAATTAAATTAAATTATTGAGCAATTGACAAAAAGTATTTCTGTAAGCATGTAGCTTGCCAACTTAGATCGTAACCAGTGTCAGGCTTTAGTAAAGAAGGACAAAGATATCGAACGAGTCTTGGCCAGCTTCTGTAGAAGTGCTTACAGCTAACCAATCTGTACTTTCATTTATTAAAGAAAAATGGGCTGCGAACTTCCTAATATACACTGCATCTAAAGCATATCAATTGCTAACAGCATTTACCACAAGAATGAGAGTACTGCAATGGAACTCTAAATTTAAACTAGAAATGTAAAGCTCGACATAAGATTTCGACGTAATTCCTGACCTCTAAGACTTGAATGGCAGCTGAAACAGCATCCAAAATTCCAACATCAACCTAAATATCAAATGAAAGCATCAGCTTTTTTTTACTAGCAACTTATAAACACATCTAATTAAAGTAAAAAAAAAAAAGAAAAAAGAACAAAGCAAGAATAATCATCATGCTCATCAAAAGATCTGAGACCATTCGGGTACCAACCGAGAATTTCATTCCGGAGCCAGTATATAAACATCAAATACGTGAAATCGTAATAAGTTCAGAACAAAACTACAAATTAGAGTTAGACAAGGGATAAAAGTTTGCCCTATACAAGTCATAAAGGGGGGAAAAAATGACAAAGATGTGAACTAAAACTGAACTATACTGTATTTTGGAACAAATACCCAGAATTCTCTTGTAATTAAATAGCTTAGATTAGATTAACCTAGAAGTCTATTTGAGTTGAGACTAGTACTGAGAATTGAACATATAATTCTCTGTAATTATGATTGCATAGTTGAGATCAGATTTTCTTAAAATACTATCGGATTTGGGATCTAGTGATGGAGACCATATTAAATTAGAATTCTACTTGGGCTGAAATCAAATAGCTGAAATATGTTTTTAGATAATCCTATGTGACTTCTTACCTTATGTGCATTGTGCAACAAAAGCTTGTTAAATATCAATCTTAAAAGCAATCTTAAAATGACATGTTGTAGGACGTAGTGTTTGAAAGCTGAATTGCTCTCTCATTCTCTATATATGTTGTGTATTGTAGAAAGATTCATTGCTATTTTGGTACTGGGTTTCATGCTTGATTTTTTGCTCTCACGGCCCAATGTGCTCTTTGCATTAGTAATTCATCAAATTTAGCTGCATGGACTATTAGCTTTGAAAGTTGATTAATATTTTAGTTTTATTTTGGCATGGTATAAATGCTGGAAAACAAGTTTAAACGAATTCCTCAGATGATAATCTTCAGATTGATTGGGGAAAAAACTGAGCAGCGACTTCTATTTAGTTGTGTTTATTTTCTACTCAATTACCCCTCCTGAGTGGTGCACATTGAGATCTTCATTTGACTTAACTGTTTCATCTTTGCTGCTTTCTTGATTTTTACCAATATATGATACCCCATTATCATATATGTCAAAACATTTCAAAATATACTATATGTTGTATTATGGTCTACTTTATGTTGCATGCCGTAATCTCATTGGTTGGATTTTTTTTCTTCCATTGTTGCCTTCGTTTTATAACATTTGGTATATAGCATCATGCATTATTTTTCTTTTTGTTTTCTAACTTTGAATGTGATTTAACTAACGTTATGTATTAGCATTGCAATGCATATAAATTACCAAGTTGAAATTATTAGAAGTTTCTGTGAAATAAACTAGCATTCAATAATTCAGTGTGTAATAAACTAACATACATACAATAATTTAATTATTAGCATTGCAACTCTCTGGGTTTTGCGAAAGATTCTTTCAGCCAGCAGGTTAATTTTAGTCCTTTCTATTGCTGTTTTTAATATTCTAATTTTATCTTCCTAACTTGATTGATTCCATTATCGACAAAGCATGTTCAATTAGCATATTGATGTCTTGTTAATGCTGTAGATGTCTTTAAATAAGCTTCTCTGCTTATGGTTTTGGGTGTAGGCAGGGGTGTGCATTGCGGGCACGTAGGAAGAATCACCTTAAACAATTTGAGCTGTTATAAAATAACAAACTAATGATCATATGAAGTTACAGGTTTTCTAGATAAAAATTTTGTTGCTTTAATTTGAGAATCTATTGTTTATTTTCTGAATAACTACTCATGATAATTACACTAACTAGCCGAAGTTCGAAAGTTAAATCAGCAAAATAAATCTGTTTACTGCAAAACGATGAATTGATTATGTTATAAATCTTAACTCTGAGAAAGAGTGTTAGATGCATGGAGAACAAAGTTTGAGACTGTGAGGTGTACTATTATAGTACAGTTCTCTTTTATGCTATTTGCCTTATTCAACTATATTTCCTCTGGATTTTTAGGTCATATGTTGTTCACACTTCAACCGGAGTCAAATCTATTCTTGTAAAGCGTTTAATTAATAGTTGTTTGCTGATGTACTTGCTATTGTGGCTTTTTACAAGTCGACCCTTTTGAGCTGTGTGATTGACCAGGGTAATAGACTCTGTAAAATGCTGAGTACTTATCATAACACTAATTTTAATTTCCTAATTAGTTACAAGTGATTTATGTACTAACACAGCATATTTATGTGCGCAAAGAAATGGTGACCACTTGCTCTCTTGCTTAAGGATCGATCATCGTGTCATTTGTTGCCTAACTTGCTAATGGTTCAGCTCCTCTTATTGATTGTCTTAACTCATAGGTTTGATATATATCAAACTAGACATAAAATAGTAGGTTTTGTTCACAGACTTATGGACAGAAGAGAAATGGAAAGTTGTGAACATAAACCAGAGCCTACAGAGGGTAGAGTGTCAACCTGGTCTTATGCTAGGAGTTCAAATTTTCCCTATTGTTTTGACTTTCCTTCTTGTATATTGTACATTATTTTGGCCTCCTTAATACTTAAATCCCTTTGATCTTTTCTCCCCTGTTCTCAAAAGTAGGATAATATTAAAATCACCTAGGCAAAGCTGGGTTGGTTAAAGTTGGTGGTCATATGAAGTCCTTTGTAGAGAGGTCATTTCCTTCAGGACCCAATAAGAGGATCTAGCATTGACTGCTAGGTGGAAATTACACCATGAAGTATTGAGCAAGTGGGGCCACTCTGGAAGTTCTATGAAAGCCTAACCGAAATAGCCACCAGAGTCTAGTTGGCCCAAGTTTACATGCAAATGAAGGAGCTTGTGAGAGGCAACATGAGTTTTTTTCTCTTTTTTTTTTTATATATCTAAAATATATGTAACTGTTTGTTTGTTTTCTTACCTACCATCAAAGAAATGTTTGTTTTCTTACCTGCCATCAATTTTCTTTGCCATTGTTTCAACTTCTGAGATCTTTGTATGCAAGCAAGAATGCCCCAAGCATCCTGTTTCTCTGACTTTTGGCAGCCCAATTTATGAACAATTGTGCAAGGTTGTGAAATTCTCCAAGTGTTTGGGCATTTTTATATTTGAGTTTGCACATGATCATGAGAATACACTGTGTGTTTGCACATGATCAATTTATGAACAAAAGTGAAGATATTATCTAACATGATAGTAAAGAAGAAAGTTTGTTGTTTAGGGGCAATATGTGTGTTTCTCTTATTTGGGGTGGGGTTATGGAAATCATGATATTCATAGGGGTTTTCCTGCAATAGTAATTTGATATCCATAGGGTTTTCACTGCAATAGTAATTTTTCCTCTGTATTTCAATTTCCTCTTAATATTTATATGATAAATTTGATATACTTACTGCAGGCTATGAACTTTTTTGCTGGTTTACTACTATTACTGATGCCTGAGGAAAATGCATTTTGGTAAGTTGTATTATACCTCCTCTCATTATGCATGCACAATAACAATAAATGCGACTGCTTATAGAATTATCACTTTTGAAATTATATTGAAATGTATGTTTGATACCGCAGGGCTTTAACGGGCATCATTGATGACTACTTTGATGGTTATTACTCAGAGGAGATGATTGAATCTCAGGTGCTGTCTACTGTCAGTTACTTTACTATTTTCAGCATGTTTAGTTTTTTTTTTTTTTTACCTGAGAATTATTTATGTGAAATCATCTAGATTCTATATTATAAGTAAAGCAGAAGCAAAGAGAAAGATCTTTCTGTAGCTTCACCATGTGGACAATTCGTTAAATACACTTCCACATATATAGCTCCTAAAGCACCACTTGGATTATTTTTCAGGTTGATCAGCTTGTTTTAGAGGAAATAGTTGGATTTCTCCGGAGGATTTTGTGGTAACTGTTCACAGTTTGAATCAAATTCTCCCTCCATTTCAATTCAAATTTTTTTCTTTTTTTTTTCTTTTTCTGTGATTAAATTTGTAATGCAGTTATCATGAGGACCTCTTCTTCTCGACGTGTCGAGGCTCGATAAAAATGGCGCCGAGAATTCAAATAGCTTGGCTGAGAAAATCAGAGATGAACTAAAGAAAGGGTTTTACCGCGACGCAGAGAGAACGTGGGCCAAGCTCGAGGACTTTATCATTTCAAATAGTAACAATGTTGTAAGTAATCTATGATCATCTAATCAGGCAACTTGGAAATTTTTGCGGAGTAGTTACTAACTTTTTATGTAACATAATTTACAGGATTTCTATAACTTCTTACAAGATGATGATTCCTCTGGCTCTATAACAACTGGGATCATATAAAGAATCATTCAAGAGGCGCTACTCGCGATATCTTAGCATTAAGGCTTCGTCTTCGTCTTCGTCTTCGTGCTATATTTTCACATTAAATTGATTTGGATGATGCTACTGTGCAAATTCTTATTTGGCTAAATAATTTGGTTTCTCTTGTTTGACAATTGGTGAATGTAATCAAAATTAAAATTGTTTGAATGATTAATTTGTTCTTACATGTCAATTTAAAGAGTTAAAATTTTGTTTAGGTTATTTTTAATTGTATGTTTTATATTTTGAATTGAATTCATAACAATTATGAAACCGTTGGTATAAATTTATTATTTATAGTAGCACTTTTTACTATATTTAGTAGCGGTCGGAGAAGTGCTACTAAAATTATCATCTTCTCCAACGGTTGTGTAAACTGTCGGTAAAGATCTTTTGCGACGGAGATCTAACAGCGGTTGCAAAATTTTTTCCGACGGTTTTATAAGTGTTGGGAAATATTTTCCCAGCGGTTTTAAATATTTTTTCCAGCGGTTTCAACCGCTGCTAAAGCTTAAGTTTTTTGTAGTGTTTATTTTATAGCATCCTGGTTGACGAAATGAAAAAAATCAACTAATTTATTTTAGAGAAGGGACTAGGACAACATATATGCAAAGATCAGAACAACAACAAAGCTCGCAAGGACAACTCAAAAATAAAATATAAAGCATAAAGACATTTTCCTCTGAGTAGATTGATCTGAGCTACTTCCTCTGAGCAGCTTCATCTTAGCATAAAGGCAAAAATCCCAAAGCATTTTCCTCTGAGCAGATTGATCTTAGCAAAAAGGCAAAAATAAAATATAAAGTATTGGAATAGTTGCCCACTATGGTTGTGATCATCCAACTCATACAAGCATGAACTCAGGAGACAGAAATTAGTAGTCACAATTTCTTATGCATCACAATTCGATCACCAAAACTTCTTATCATTAAATTTTGGGAGAATAATCACTAAAAATCGAACCATGATTATAAATTCACAGCAAAATCAAGTGAGATCGGGAAAAAAATAAAATCTATTCAAGGACGAAACTAAGAATATGAGATTGAGAGCTCTTACCAATGAATCGGAGCACCAAATCCAAAAGCTACACTGCCGAGGTCTCGGATCAGATTGCTGTGTCGAGGATGATCGTCCACGCGGAGCCGAGAAGGTCTGAAGCGAAGAGAGGGTGATTTGGGAATGGGATCGGAGCTTCGAGAGGACGCGGAGAGCTCGAGTAGAGGTGAATAAAAGTGAAGGAGAGGGGGAGAGCTCGAGCTCGGAGAGGGGGAGGATGGAGATAAGGGGGAGAGCTCGCTCGGAGAGGGTAGCTCGCTCGGAGAGGATGGAGATGAGGGGGAGAGCTCGAGCTCGAGCTCCAGCTCGGAAAACGACGTCGCGTGAGATGTCCTCAGATGAGGGGAGGGTTGGGTTTGGTTTGTGGTTAGGGTTAGGGTTTGGGCTAAAATTTTAAAATTTAAATTTTAAAATTTAAAATTTTGAATTTTAAAAATTTAAAAATTATAATTTAAAAATTAAAAATATATAATTTTTAATTTTTAAATTTTAAATTTTAAATTTTAAATTTTATCTTAAAATTTAAAATTTAAATTTAAATTTTAAATTTAAAAATTTAAAATTTGAAATTTTTTAAATTTTTTATTTGAGATTTTTAAATTTTGATTTTAAAAATCAAAATCACTACTTAAATGCTCTATTGAGTTTGTTTTTCTTTTTTTTTTTTTTTTTTTGGTCCAAAATCACTTTTCAAATTATAGCCAGACACCCACATATTTAATATAAAATTATTTATTGGTAAAAAAATAATGTTTATAATAATTGCCGCAAAAGTATAATTAGATATTATTTAATAGCGGCAATTTTATAATTGTCGCTATTAAATTGCCATAAAAAGCTTACTTTGTTGTAGTGTAGTTGTTTATATTTTCTGCAATTTTCTTTCGCAATTCTTGTATGAATTCGATTCCGAATAGGAACATATCGAATTGTACTGGTTGTGACGCATTTAATGGATAGGAAAAATTCTATCCGTTTGACGGGTCCGTACACATGCCCGAACCAATTGAATATGCGGGTCACATGCGCATAGCATATATATATATATATATATATATATATATATATATATATATATATATATATATATATATATATATATAGAGGGAGAGAGAGAGAGAGAGAGAGAGAGAATCCGGCTACTATGCTATGTTGGATGTGGCCTACCTGATTTTTAAAGATACAGTCAATCCAATCGGTTAGAATGTATCAGGATACATCCTTGATGGACGGACGTGATTAAAACATCTTTACATTAGGTTATATATATATATATATATATATATATATATATATATATATATATATATATATGACATTATGACATAACGGGAGTCCCGGTCTAACTCGAATCTAAATTTTCTATGGCCGCTCCATCTCCGGAGATAAGGAAATAGACAGGAAATATCACACTTTTTTGCAGATTGTGCACAAGGACGAATCGAAAGGAAGAACTGTCGTCTACAATAAATTTTAGAAAATTGAAAATCATAGCAGAAAGTACTATCTAAAGTTTTTATTTGGTATTACATGTGGTATCAGAGCCAAACCTTTTGCCTTTTCTTTTGTTTTTTAAAATTTCGTTTGCTTTTTATTTATTTAATAATAATAATAATAATAATAATAAATTTTTATTATTGATTGGATTATGAAAATGGTGGTGCCGATTGATCCCATCGTGCTGGCGTTCGGCATGAAGGCGCCACCGCGGCCCCGCTAAGCGGCCCTGAAGAAGCCGTATCTATTAATCTATTAACTATCTATTAATCCCGAATACATATGATGATGTGGCAAGATTTCCTATTTTTGAGATTATTTTTAATTTTTTTTTTTTTTATCTTCTATCTCTTTACTTCCTCGCCTCTTCATCTTTTTTTGAGTTCGTTTATTTTCTTTTCTTGCATTTACTCTTTTTTTTGTACTACATTTATTAATCCCGAATACATATGATGATGTGGCAATCTTTTCTATTTTTGAGATTATTTTTGATTATTTTCTTTTTGTTATCTTCTATCTCTTTGCTTCCTCACCCCCTTCATTTTCTTCTTTGAGTCTGTTTCTTTCTTCTCTTAAAAACTATATTTATTTTGTTTTTCAAATGATCCTTTATCTTCCCTTGCATTTACTCTTTTTTTTTGTTCTACATTTACTCCATTTTTTTATCGCTTTTTTTTATTTTTTTGTTACAGATAAAAGAGAAAGCCCTCACCTTACAACCATCATCATCATCATCGCATATTACTCTATTAATTGGAAGATCTGGTAGTGGTGGTGCCTCTTCTCCTTCTTCTCATTATTTTTGCAGTGTCGGCAGTCAGAATCCCTCTTCCTCCGAGTTGCATCCATCTCCATCCCGATCTTCTGTTTCACGTATTTTTGTTGATATTTTGATACTTCGTCTTCTCTGTATTTGAAATTTTTTTATTTTTAATTATTTAATTAATAAGGTTATGTGTCCATCTTTTATTATTTTTTACCCTTAATTATTAATAAAATAGATTTATTCATTAAGATCAATTCCTTACGACTCTTAATTTTTTCTTCTTCTCTGAAATTTGTTCTTAACTGTTAATAGGCATAGAAATTTTAATCTAGCTTCTTTCTCTTTATTATACCTGGATCTCCGATCCTTCGGAATGTAGCCTTTCAACTAATTTTAAAATTTTAGGATGAAATTTGATGACAAAAATCTTAAAATTTTATTATTGTTGCTGCTGATTCATCTATATCTTCATTTCCTTTTAATAATTCTAGAAATTGATAATTTTTATAATTCAAAGTATTTTTATTTCTTATTATTCAGAGCAAAAATAATTAGTTCATTTTTTTCTATATATTCTTATTTTTTTCTATTATTAATTTTTCTTTAAATCTATAAGAAAATAAATTTTATGATCTAATGGCATCTCTTGCGGATATTTATGTCAAAAAAAATAATAAATGTATTTTGTTTGTGCAAAAAAATTATTGAAAATACTTTTTCGATACTGCTTTGGAACCATAATAAAACTTTTCATTCAAAATTTTATAATTTGGTAAAATTTGTATTAAATTTTTTACTATAATTTTATTTTTTAACGATCAAGTTTAATTATACATATTGGGTATATAGGATTAACACCATATACTTTATTGCTTATCAATAAGTTGTAAGTATAAAACTAATTAATATTTTATAATTTTTTTTATATTATAGGAATACTATATACCTCTTTTGGTGCTACATGTGGCAGCTCATGGGCTGCCTTTGTAGCCCCATAGGTTGGGACGGATTTTCGTCCAAAGAAAAAACAAAAAAAAAAAAAAATTTCCCTGTGGACCACAAGCTATAGAACAAAAAAAAAAAAAAAAAAAAAAAAAATGTCTTGTTATTATTATTATTATTATTAATAAAAAGAATATATATATATATATATATATATATATATATATATATATATATATATATATATGTGTGTGTGTGTGTGTGTGTGTGTGTGAAATTTTTGTATTATGATTGTGACTTATTAATGTAAACGAAGTCTATATTAAAATCAGGTATGATACTTTTAATTTTTTATTATATGTAATTTTTGTACTACTTATTTATTTATTTTTTTATGACTATAAAATAGTGTGTTTAGTTTATTTTTTATTTTAAACACACAGACGGTGATCATGAAAATTTAGAGTAGTGTTTATATAGACTTCGCGCAATTTATAAATTTTGAGTGATATAAAGTTGTATAAATTTTTTTTTATTCTTTCCGCTGTGTTTAGGAATAATATGAAATATTGGGTCATTCGATGTCATATAAAGACTTGTTAGATCAACTATGTTTAAAAATAGCCACAGCATTCTAATCATAGTATATGATCGTGTATGGTATTTTCATAAAATGACATTGAATTTAAGGTTAATCCGAAAATTCATACAGATTTCTAATTTAATTTTAATAGTTATTCAATGTTATATAAAGTTGTTTGTATTTTTCATTATATTTGGAACTAGCCACAACATCCTGCAAATAGAGAAAAACACATAAAGATTTTTGACATTGAATTAAAGTTTAACTATTTATTGCAATCAAATAAAATTATAATTTTTTTTATTTTGACTGGAATAGGACAGTGAAATGAATTTCTAAATAACAAGTTTTCTTATCCCCACAGGTACAGAAATCAAGTTATTTAGGAATTAGTTTTCTGCTAGTCTTATTATTAAAGTAGATAAATTCTATGCATGAAGCGCCTCTACCCACAGGAAGGTTGAATTTATCTAATTTAAAAATTATTGTCTCATAGTATGTGATAAAGTTCAATATTTATTTTATTGTTGCAGCTTCTTCCTCTACTGTATTTTTTAGTGATGTTTCTCGTATCCCTATGCTTACTAGGGATAACTATTTTGATTGGAAAGAAAACATTCTTTTTACTATGGATTATATGGATCTTGACTTGGCTCTGCGCATTGAGGAATCACCTAAGGTAGTGGGGCCAATAACTCCACAGCAGGAATCCGTGCAGGATAAATTGGAGCAATCCAACCGGTTAAGCTTAATGCTCATGAAGTCTAGAGTGTCAAAAAGCATAAAGAGATCAATTCCAGAATGTGATAGCCAAGGATTACCTAAAGACCATTGAGAAGCAATTTGTAAGCTCCGAAAAAACTTTGGCGAGCACGCTAATGAAGCGACTTTCGGGCATAAATACGATCGAACCAAGAGTGTGCGTGAGCATATCATGGAGATGCGGAACATAGTAGCTCAACTAAAGGTTTTAAAAGTTGAGATCTCCAACGCCTTCTTAGTCCATTTGATTCTAAACTCATTACCGTCTGAGTTTGACCCCTTTAAGGTCTCCTACAACACACATAAAGATGAATGGTCAATAAATGAATTATTGACCATGTGTGTTCAAGAAGATAAGAGACTTAAGCAGGAGAAGCCGGAGATCATGACAGAATCTGTCAATTTGGCGACTCAGCGCAAAAGGAGAAAAGGCAAGAGTGCCTCCAATTCCAAAAAGTCAACATAATTGACAATAAAGAATTCTAGCAAAAATGGTCAATGTTATTTCTGTAAGAAAAAGGGGCACATGAAAAGGGACTGCTTGAAGTATAAAACTTAGCTCGAGAAGAAAGGTACTGAAACTATCCATATTTGTTATGAATCTCATTTAGTTAATGTTTCTAAAAACACATGGTAGATTGACTCTGGCACTACTATACATATCTCAAATACCATGCAGGATTTTCACAACCTAAAGATGCTGAAGCCAAATGAAAAGATTTTATTTAGTGGAGAAGGAAATACATCTCAAGTGTTAAGAAATTTGTATTGCGTATTTCGTGAAAGTGGTTAAGTCTTGAAGATTGAAGATGAAGATGTTTGGATCATATACCTCAATCTCAAGAAAGAAGAATTCAAAAGGATCAGGTACGTTTAACTAAATAAGTTTGGTGATCCGAATACTTCTTATAGTGTAGAAACACTTGGATGGGTTTTTAATTGCATAAAAATCAGAAAACTGGACTGTTATATGTTCAGGATCCGGATCAGGATACTTCAATCCGGATCCCGAACGTAGGTAGGTTAATGCGGAAATCCAGTCCGGACCTTCCCTGGTTCAGTCCGGACCCCGAACGTGGATTCTGCAGAAATCGCATGAACGATCCGGACCGTGCTTCTTTCAGTCCGGATCCCGAACACGATTTTTCTGGAATTCTCTGAAAAACGACGACAGTCCGGATCAAGCTAAATCCAGTCCGGATCGTCGTCGGGAAAAAGTTTGAAAAGTCAGTTTTTGATCCTTATCTTCTTCCAATGGTTTCTAACCTATAAATAAACCCTTTGATTCATTTTTAGGGGGAATCCATTTTAATCCAATACGACCGAAAAATAGAAAAATCCACATATAGAGAAGAAAGGAAATAACTAGATTTATTCTATGTTTCTTCATCTATATTGATTAATTTGATTCTAGGTTTTCAAACTCAGATTTTGAGTAGAATCAAATTAATGAATACTTAGATGGTATTTCCGATCTATCTTTGATCTAAGTATTCGGCGGATCATCACCACCAACAAAACAACGATTTTTCCAAAAATCGGCGCGTGGACTCGCGTGGCCTTGTGGATTCAAGGTGCTACCGCTCTCGTGGATTCGGAGCGAGGTGCGTTCGTGGATTCGAAGCGTACTACTTGGTGAAGACCGTGGATTCGGTTGGACGTCGTGGACTCGACGTTGGACGCCGTGGATTCGGCGTTGGGCGCAAATCGTGGATTCGAGAAGCGTTGTGGAGCGAGCGGAGAAGATCTACTAGGAGCGTATGGTAAAAGGTTGAGTCGTCTGTGAGTACGTTATATCACCTTGTACGTGTTTAATTCTAGTGGATTTCGCCGTGTTATCGGTCCCGTGGTTTTTTACTCCGGTTTGGAGTTTTCCACGTAAAAATCTTGCGTGTTATTTATTTTTCCGCATTGGGTTTTTTTGCGCAAAGATTTTTGAGTGTTTATTGTTTACACCTATTCACCCCCCTCTAGGTGTTTTTTCCCTATTTAGATCCATATAGTAATAACCCACAAGTGGTATCAGAGCGGGAATAGGGTTGTAAACAATGGTTGAAGGTGGAAACATCAACAGACCCCCGTTCTTCGATGGAACAAATTATGCGTACTGGAAAGTACGGATGAAAGCGTTTTTAATTTCCATCGACGAACAGGTGTGGCAATCAATTGAATTAGGATGGTCTAATCCAACTGAAATTATTGCTGATGTTCGCACTATCAAACCTAGGTCGAAATGGACCAAGGAAGAGATTGATGCATCTTCTTACAATGGCAAAGGATTAATGCCTTATTTAATGCTTTGTCACAAACTGAGTTCTCTCGCGTCTCGGCATGTGAGACTGCGAAAGAAATCTGGGATGTTCTACAAGTTACACATGAGGGAACAACCTTGTGAAGATTCAAAAACTGCAAATGCTTACGAGCAAGTTTGACTCTATTTTTATGGCAGAAAATGAATCTTCACAGATTATTACACACGATTGCAAGATATCGTGAATACATGTGCTAACTTGGGAGAGAAGATTCCAGAATCTAAAGTTGTAAGAAAGATTTTAAGAACTCTTCCTGAACGATTTCGCCCAAAGGTTGCAGCCATTGAAACAGTAAACACCCGGACGAAATCCGTGTAGAAGAATTAGTTGGTGCACTTCAAACTTATGAAATGACTTTTCCTACTAACTATTCTTCTGGAAAGCCATCCTCTTCTAAGTCTTCAGGTTTTGCATTGAAAACAACAAAGAAGAAGACGCGGATTCATCCTCCTCAGACGATGACGAGAACCTATCTATGGAGGACTTTGAGAAGCAGCTTGCTCTCTTGACAAGGAAGTTTCGCCGAACTTTCGAAGGGGTAATTCAAGCAAAACCTCATCCTTCGTAAAGTCGAAGAAAGGCAAAGGATCTTCAAGCTTCAAGTCAAGAAAGCAAGAGAGTTCTCAAAGGATAAGAAAACTCAGAGGGACAAGTCCAGTGCTTCAAATGTCGAGGCTACGGCCACATCTCAACGGAGTGTCCCAACAAGAATCCGGCAAAGAAGAAGGCGATGCAAGCCGTCACTTGGGATGACAACTCAACGTCAAATGAGTCATCTTCAAGTGATGAAGAAGACAACGCAACGCATTCCACGCGTCCACAACTTCACCTTCATGTGCTTAATGGCAAGTACATCCGATTCATTGTCCAACTCCTCCCAGTTGAAAAGAATGCAACGGACGATGAATCGAGCAATTCCGAAGGTGAAGATTTTGCTTTTGCCTACCATAAACTTTTGAGGGATTCAAAGAAATTGGCAAAGCAAAACAAGAATTTGAGAAGAAGATTGCAGGATCTTGAAGAAGAAGCAAAAAGGGCAACTTCTCTCTCAAACGCTCTTGAAGTGGAAAGGGACAACTTGATCAAAGTAAATGTTTTCCTTCAAGAGAAGAATGAGCATTTCGAGAAGGAACATATCAAACTGGTGGATAAAGCGAATTACTTCTTGAAGCTCTACGGCGAGGCTCGACAAGAAAAATGGAAATGACGAAGACCATTTTCCAACTTAAGGATGATTTGAAGAGATTTTCTTCAGGAAGGAGTAAGTTGGATAAGTTGCTTGGTCTTGGTCAAACGAACCGTTCGGGCCTCGGATACACTCAAACTGGAGACAGTCCAAGTTCGAGTGAAACAGTTTTTGTGCCCCAGTCGGTATCTCCTCCTCCGACGGAATTCACGCATCCAACGACAACAAGCCTACCTCACCTACTTCGGGATCGACAAGTACAAAGGTATGTTTTCGTTGTGGTTTTGCAGGGCACATAAGAAGAAATTGCAAGATTGGAGCCAAACGATCAAATCAAGCACCTCTTGCAACAACTACCAAAAAGTTCATTCCTCGGAAATCAAAGAAAAATTTTTCAAAGGAAAAGAGCCTTGGTAGTACACCGCTCAAGACGACGATCATCAAGGAAAAGCAATCAATCAAACAAGACGCTTTCACCAAGGAGAATAACTTCACAATCATTGCCGACGCATTCCAAAAAGGTTTGGGTGCGCAAAGGTGAAATCTTCCATTGTCTTGTTGTTCATACTTCTTTGCATGCATATGACAACTCGTCTTGGTATCTGGATAGCGGATGTTCCCGTCACATGACCGGTGACAAAAACTGTTTTCAAACTTTAGAGAAAACCTCCGGAGGACTTGTAGTTTTCGGAGACGGTCGGTCTTCCAAAATTGTTGGAAAAGGAACAATTACTATTCCAGATGGCCCGGTTTTGAACAATGTTTTATTTGTTGAAGGCCTTAAGACTAACCTCATAAGCATTAGTCAATTATGTGATAATGGTTTTCAGTTAATTTTTCTTCTGTAGAATGCATTGTAACTGATAAGGACCCATTTTTCTTTTTAAAGGGGTTAGATCTGAAAATAATTGCTATGTAGTTCCTAAAAAAATTTCTGAAAATTGTAACCTAGTGTCTTTGAAAATGAAACACTTTGGCATGAAAGGCTAGGTCACATAAATTTTAAGGAACTTGCTAGAATTTCAAATAAAGATGTGGTCAAGGGGGTTCCTAAACTTTCTTTTAAACAAAACATTGTGTGTGGCGGTTGTCAAAAGGGAAAACAATCAAGGACTGCACACAAGAATTTGAACCACGTAGGTACAAAACGGCCTTTGGAATTTTGCACATGGACTTAATGGGGCCAACTCGTCAACCATCTTGGGAGGTAAATGGTATATTTTTCTTTTGGTTGATGATTTCTCTAGATATTCTTGGGTAGCATTTTTAAAAGAGAAAGCTGATACTTTCGATTCTTTTCATGAGATATGTCATCGTATTATGATTGAAAAGAATGAAAAGATCGTTCGTGTTAGAAGTGATAGAGGTGGAGAATTCATAAATTCAAAATTCATTGATTTTTGCACTTCTAATGGCATTAAACATGAATTCTCTGCACCCTATACACCTCAACAGAATGGTGTAGTCGAGCGCAAAAACAGGGTCGTACAAGAGATGGCACGTGTTATGCTTCACAGCCGGAAACTCCCGTTATATTTTTGGGCTGAAGCGGTGAACACTGCTGTCTATGTAATCAATCGTGTGTATTTGCGCCCGGGTACTTTAAATACACCATATGAACTATGGTTTTGTAGAAAACCAAATATCAAATATTTTCGAATCTTTGGGAGTCGCTGTTACATTTTACGTGATCGCGAAAATCTTGGAAAATTTGACTCTCGAAGTGACGAAGGGATTTTCATGGGTTATTCTACAAACAGTAGAGCATATCGAGTTTTTAACTTCGAATCTAAAACGATGGTAGAATCTTTAAATGTTAAAGTAGATGAAGCTTTTCATTTTGAATCTGAAAAATCTACCCTGATATCTCTCTTGATGATGATACTCCTGTAATGCATCTTCTCATAACAATTCTTCCGATAATGTTGATGCATCTAATGGTTCTTCAAGTTTATCTGATGTGCAGGAATCATCTCGTGTACCTCCGAGCACTCCGTTACCTCAAACGTTACGCATCTCCAAGGATCATCCTGAATCAAACATTATTGGAGACCCACAAGAAGGAGTCAGGACTCGGAGACAATTGGTTTGTGGAGTTGCATGTTACGTCTCCATGATCGAACCAAAGAATGTTGATGAAGCTCTTCAGGATGATTATTGGATTGAAGCGAAGCCATGCAGGAAGAGCTCCATCAATTCGAAAGGAACAAAGTCTGGGAACTAACGAAGCCTCCGAAGCCTCCGAAGCAACACAATATAATTGGTACTAAGTGGATTTTCAAGAACAAGAAAAACGAGGATGGTACCATCATCAGGAACAAAGCACGCCTAGTTGCTCAAGGCTATTCTCAAATAGAAGGTATAGACTTTGATGAAACGTTCGCCCCTGTAGCTAGACTCGAGTCCATTCGTATCCTTTTGCGATTGCTTGTCATTTCAAAATCAAATTATTTCAAATGGACGTTAAGAGCGCCTTTTTAAATGGTTTTTAAATGAGGAAGTTTATGTGGCTCAACCGAAAGGCTTCATTGACCATAAACTATCTAACCATGTTTTTCGATTGAAAAAGGCTCTTTACGGTCTAAAACAAGCACCGCGAGCATGGTACGAAAGGTTGACAAAGCACCTTTTGGAAAAGGGCTATACTCGAGGGGGAGCTGATCGGACTCTCTTTGTGAAGCATTATCAAAAAACTTCATTGTGGCACAAATCTATGTCGATGACATTGTATTTGGAGCAACAAGAGAATAATGATGCTTCAAAATTCGCGGAAACCATGGAAAGCGAATTTGAGATGTCCATGATGGGCGAGCTAACATATTTTCTTGGATTGCAAGTTAAACAAAGTGAAGAAGGATTCATTTGTGTCAATCCAAGTATGCAAAGGAGTTGGTCAAGAAATTTGATTAGAAAATTCTAAAGATTTTCCGACTCCAATGGGAACTAGCAATAAGGGATTAGGAAGTGAATCTCTTAGTGAAATGTAGACGAGAAACTTTATCGCAGCATGATTGGAAGTCTACTCTATCTCACGGCTAGTCGCCCGGATATATCCTTTAGTGTTGGGATCTGCGCGAGATATCAATCAGCACCAAAGGAGGTTCACCTGAAAGCGGTGAAAAGGATCATCCGGTACGTCAAAGGAACATTAAATTTCGGAATTTGGTATCCTATGGGAACAACTCTTGACATAATAGGATACTCAGATGCCGATTGGGCTGGATCGGTGGATGATCGGAAGAGTACGAGTGGTGCATGTTTTTATCTTGGCCATTGCCTTGTTGCATGGCATAGTAAAAAGCAAAACTGCATTGCACTCTCGACTGCCGAAGCGGAATATATTTCAGCTGGAAGTTGTTCGACACAATTGATTTGGATGAAAAGCGTTTTGAGCGACTTCCGAATTTCTGCGTCTTCGGTAACTATTCTTTGTGACAACACTAGTGCTATAAATATTTCTAAAAACCCTGTGTTGCACTCAAGAACAAAACACATTGAACTTAGATATCATTTTCTAAGAGAGCTAGTTGAATCAAGTATTCTTCAAATTTCTTATATTTCAACTGAAGATCAATTAGTTGATTTTTTAACAAAACCTTTGGATCAAAAACGGTTTATTCATTTGCGTAAAGCAATTGGAATGCTTCCTTTGAAATAACACTTTTTGAAACCATTGCTTAGGTTAGGTTTTGTTTTGTGTTTGTGTTTTTTATCTATGCTTGTACATAGAACATTAACTGAGCATATGTTATTGACTTTAATTGCATCCTTTCATGCATTTAGAAATTTATTATGCTTTGGATATCATAATAATTCATTTGATGCAATGATCATTTATATCAATTAAGTCATCTTTAAGTGATCAAAGTCAATTTCTCTCTCAATGATCTCTTGGTAGTTTTTATCATATTTGAAAATTGAGTTAAGTATGAACACGAGATCAATTTTTGGTTGAATACTTCATATCTTAAATAATTGATAGCCAATTGAGGGGGAGTTTATTAAAATTTTTATGCTCAAAAGATGTGGAAAAAGTTACATCCCAATGAGGAGTGTGAAAACTACCACCACATGGAGGAAAGAGCTACCACATCGGTCGTCCGAGTACTGTGTGCAGCTACCACATGTATACCAAGCATGGTTTTTCTTGTTGATTAGATAAAATACTTTTTGGAATACTTGACTCTGTCAAATTTCAAGATTGGTATAAGGTGGGATTTTTTCGAAAGATGCTCAAAGAGCCACTCCCTATAATAAATTGACTAGATATATTATCTAACTTATTTGGAATTTCAAACATCTATCGATCTTTGTGCTTCATTTTCTTTGCTAAATTGATGATTTGATAAACGCATTACTCATTAGATCGTGATTGATGTTGATGAACTTGTTCGACTTTAAAGGATTTAATTTTTATAAATTTTCGTTTCATTACTTGGATATTATTGATAGATTTAGCATAATCTATTTCTTTTGGTATGAAACGATGATTTTTGTTTAAAGTTGATATACAAAAAGTGCTTACATACTTTTTCTGAAATTTCTGAAATTTTTGTAAATTTTTCTGAAGAAAAAGTTGAAGCCGATCCGGACTGGAATTTCTGATCCGGATCCCAAACGCAGAAACTGTCTGCGGGTAGCCGATCCGGACTGGATTCTTGCGCCGATCCGGATCACGGCTAGGGTTTATATGAAACGAAAGGGTATTTGATTTCTTTTTACCTCAAGCTTTTGTTTCTAGCATCCCAGAGCTTTTCTCTCTAGAAAACAACTGATTTGGAGCCTTTCAAACCCAAGTTCTTCTGATTCAAGTAAGTTTTTATGATCAAAACTCGGGTTATTCACTGTTTTTGCTCTGTTCTTCCAAAACGTGAGGAATTTCATGTATCTTTTTCGATTTTGAATGGTTTTTGGTCAAATTTCTTTTGAAATAAGAACTCTGGGTAGATTAGTTTTGTTTATATGCCTTGTATTCTCTTGATTAACGGATTTTTAAGCTTCGATTTCTAAAAATTCGGTTTTAAGGCATATTTTGAGAATTTTTGAAAATCATGGAATTGATCTATCTTTAAAATTCTGTTTGCAAAACTAACTTGATTCCTAGTCTCTGTACACGATAATGATTGTTTGGGTACAATTTTTCAAATTTTTAAAAATTAAACAATTTTTCGTGTTCTTAAGTTCTTGCTCGCAGGTTCTTCATTTTCAACGCACTAGCCAAGATGGTTTTTGCATGAATTCTAGTACTCATTGTAGTGATGGTGCACACTCGAGCGACGAACAAGCTCAAAAGAGCAAAAAAACTCAGGACAAGGGTGAGTATGTCCCTGTGGACGACTCAGACACGGAATCTGACACAGAATCAGTTGATTGGGACGAGCTTTTGGAAGAAGGCACAGCACATACTGCATCGACTGCCTCAAAGGGGAAAGCCCCTGCAGCAACTTCAAAGGCGAAGACACCGCCAACCGCCGTAGAGAAAGGGAAAGCCCCATTGGAACCAACCCCGGTTACAATGAAAAGAAAGAGCGTTGCTCGAAAGAGAGGTAGTGCTTGAGGTATCTCAATCGAAGAGCCACTCGCAAGCGAGCCTCCTCCACGGGAGTTTGTGCACATAAGCTCGGAGAGGATAAAGGACTTTGAAAAGAGAGAATGTATCGGGGAAAGGCATGTGAATGTCAAAGCTCTTAAGGAGCGTTCTGCATTGTTTGGCACTCTATTTGACCAAGCGGGACTTGCACCTATTTGCAACTTCCCGGAATCAACTGGCTACTGTCTCCACATGGTGAGAATATTCTATCAAAATGCATCGAGACTAGTAGACCTTGAAGAAGGACCAAGAGAATTTCAAACGACGGTTAGAAATATCAAGCTAAAGATCACACCACAGTTGATTGAAGAAGTGTTGGGAATGAAGGCTCGGGTAGATGGGACTCATTACTTAAAAGGTCATGTGTTTACCAACACAACCTGGAAAGTGGTTGTCGATGGAATCTGTCTCCCAAATACTCAGTCGACGGGGAACTCTATTTTCTCAAAAGAACTTCGACCTGAGTACCGGTTTCTCAATTTCATCATATGCTACAATATTCTTCCGAACATGCAGACGAAAGTCCTACGATAGGATCGGATGCTTTTCTTATATCTGTTGGGACATTCGTCGGAGGCAGTAGGTTTGAACATCAATATCCCATATATCATTTGGAGTAGGATGGCACGGTACGTTGAACATTCTCATCCAACGGAAAGACTTCCGTTCCCATTAATCATAATGAGAATCTTAAGAAAATTCAAGGTTGATACTAGCTCTTCAAGTTATCAACACAGTTTAGGAATGATTAATGATTCAACAATCGTAAAGTCTTTGCCAAAACTGCCTAATGACACTCCGACTCCTCCGCGTAGCAAGAAACCCTCAGTCGCTACTTCAGCAACACCCTCAAAGCAAGTACCTGTGTCAGATGATGAAGCTTCTGTGACTTCAATTTATAAGAAGCAACAACGACTATCTTTTGAACAAGAACATATCACAAAAGAACAGAAGCGCATCTCTGACGAGCTTGAAATAATAACTGCAGCTCAAATCACTCTGACGAAGAAACTCACTTCGATGAAGAAGTTAGTGAAGAAAATGTTTACAAAGATGGGATGTAGTAGCTCTGAAGATTCAGAGTCTGACAATTGACAGTTTGTTAATCTTTGTTTTGCAAGTTTTTAAGTTTTAGTTCTTACTATTTTTGAACTTTTTCACTCCCTTTATTTTTGTAATTTTGGCTAACTTCAGTGACAAAAAGGGGGAGAGAGATATAAACTCTATCTTACATTTGGAACATGTTTGTGAGAACTTTGGACACTTAAAACTTAGAAGGTAAGTATGACAACAACTTTGAACTTTGTATTGTGTATGAATGCATGCCTCAGCTAACTATTCGACTAACTATTTGGGCATGTAATATTACTAACAAGTTGTTTGATGACTAACATACTTATGACATTTGGAATTTAATGCTTAGAAGATATGTCTATCTCTGATTGGTATTCTAAAACATATTTGCTTTTATAAATGTCATGCTGAGTATAAACTCTATCTCTCTGTTCGATTCTCTTTTGAATTTAAATTTTTGAGGTATCTAACGATTTCTTTTGTCAAGAATTATTTCTTTTGCAGAGAGTACAAACGTCTAAGTCTAGAGTCTGTTTTAGGAGTTTATCTCATGTATTCATTTTTATTTGGATCTTAATTGTAAGTTTTTGTTGTATGGTGATAACAACAAAAATATCTTTTTGAATTTTCTTTAAGTGGATTTTTGTTTTGTCACGAAACCACCAAAGGGGAGATTGTTAAGGAATTTGTATTGGCGTATTTCGTGAAAGTGGTTAAGTCTTGAAGATTGAAAATGAAGATGTTTGGATCATATACCTCAATCTCAAGAAAGAAGAATTCAAAAGGATTAGGTACGTTTAACTAAATACGTTTGGTGATCCGAATACTTCTTATAGTGTAGAAATACTTGGATGGATTTTTAATTGCATAAAAATCAGAAAATTGGACTGTTATATGTTCAGGATCCGGATCAGGATACTTCAGTCCGGACCCCGAACGTAGGTAGGTTCATGCAGAAATCCAGTCCGGACCTTCCCTGGTTCAGTCCGGACCCCGAACGTGGATTCTACAGAAATCGCATGAACAGTCCGGACCGTGCTTCTTTCAGTCCGGACCCCGAACACGATTTTTCAGGAATTCTCTGAAAAACGACGACAGTCCGGATCAAGCTAAATCCAGTCCGGACCGTCGTGCGGGAAAAAGTTTATTAAAGTCAGTTTTTGATTCTTATCCTCTTCCAAAGGTTTCTAACCTATAAATAAACCCTTTGATTCATCTTTTAGGGGGGAATCCATTTTAATCCAATACGACCGAAAAATAGAAAAATTCACATATAGAGAAGAAATGAAATAACTAGATTTATTCTATGTTTCTTCATCTATATTGATTAATTTGATTCTAGGATTTCAAACTCAGATTTTGAGTAGAATCAAATTAATGAATACTTAGATGGTATTTTCGATCTATCTTTGATCTAAGTATTCGGCGGATTTTCACCACCAACAAAACAACGATTTTTCCAAAAATCGGCGCGTGGATTCGCGTGGCCTTGTGGACTCAAGGTGCTACTGTTTCGTGGATTCGAAATGAGGTGCGTTCGTGGATTCGACACGTACTACTTGGTGTAGACCGTGGATTCGGTTGGACGTCGTGGACTCGACGTTGGACGCCGTGGATTCGGCGTTGGACGCAAATCGTGGATTCGAGGCACGTTGTGGAGCGAGCGGAGAAGATCTACTAGAAGCGTATGGAAAAAGGTTGAGTCGTGTGTGAGTACGTTATATCACCTTTGTACGTGTTTAATTCTAGTGGATTTCACCGTGTGATCGGTCCCGTGATTTTTTACTCCTGGTTTTGGAGTTTTCCACGTAAAATCTCTGCGTGTTATTTACTTTTCCGCATTGGATTATTTTTACGCAAAGATTTTGGTGTGTTTATTATTTACACCTATTCACCCCCCTCTAGGTATTTTTTCTCCTGTTCAGATCCATATAGTAATAACCCACATCAAGTTGAAACTGTAGGAAACTATATTTTAGAACTTAGCACTGGTTTTGTACTTGAATTTGAGGATACTTTTTATGTTCCTAAATTTTTTAGAAATTTAGTTTTCATTTCTAAACTGAGAAATAAAGGTTTTAAGTTTTTATTTGAAAATAAATCTTTTACTAACTTCTCTGATAATGTTATTGTTGGCAATGGTAATTTGGTAGATGATTTGTACAAATTTAATTTGAGTCAATATTTTGAGAGTAACTTTAATGTTAATCATAGCATTGTTGTTAAAATGAACATTCTTAATGAAAACTCCTCTTCTTTGTGGCACAAGCGTTTAGTTCATATCTCTTTAGAGAGAATAAAGCGATTGGTGAAAGAAAAGATTCTAAAAGATCTTGACTTTATCGATTTCGGTATTTGTGTGGTGACCCAGATCTCTGTAGGGCTTCTACAGTGTGACCAGCAGCTTCTGGAGGCCTATGTGGCGTGTCGGCAGTGTTTTTGCACCAATTTGGACACAAGTGATGGACTTCGGGTGTAAAATGGATCACGTGGGTAATCGGAGGACCCCGTTGATTGTTTAGAAGTGGTTTCGCGCGAATCGGGCATCAGAATTAGACTCAGCGCGAAATTTGGGTTAAGAACACTCATCTGGATGCCTTCGACAAATTTTGGAATTGGAATTTGGCAAAACGGGCAGTGGATTTGGATTCAGCGCGCGAAAACGATCAAAATGGACTATTTACTTGTATTTTTCGGAGTCCGGATGTAAAAACACGTTTTTTGAGGCTTGGGTTACTGTTCCGGCCGGCCGGGCATCGCCGGCGACGGCGGGCAGCGGCTGAGCGTGGCGACGCGGGCGCCGGCAGGCGCGCGGTCCACGGCGCCGGCGTGCACCGGAGGGCAGGACACGTGGCGGCCGCTAGGTGGCTAGTGCAGGCAGCGTGGTCTACGAAGAGCGCGGGGCGTATGGTGGACCGGGGTGGGGCACGTGGCAGCTGGCTACTTGTTCGGTGCATCGGGCGTACGTACACCGGGCGCAGCGAGCGGAGGGGCTGACACGTGGCGCTTCCCCATTGGTCGGGGTACTGTGTGCGGCAGGTGGGGCGACGTGCGCTGGCAGGCAGGGTAGGTGGCCGTACGCGTGGGCAGGCGCACGACGTGCGCGCGGGCAGGCCGGTCGGCGCCACGTGGCGCGACCGCAGCGGCTGGCGCCGCTGTGCGCTGTGCGGTGTGCCACGTGGCGCTCGGGGATTGGCCCGATTGGCTGTTTGCTGTTCTGAGACACGTGGCGCTTCAGGGTCGATTCGGGATTTGACTGTTCGGGGTACGTTTTCGGTGTACTGTAGCAGCTCGAACATTTCGGGCGCCCGAATGTGGGGACACAGATGGTATTTTCAGATTTGTTGAGTTGGGCCTATATAAGGCCGAATTCAAGGATGGTTTCGGACTTCTTCTGGGCTTCTTCTCTCTGAGAGTTGTATACGAAAGTTCTTCCTCTTGGGCTGCTGCATCTCGTGATGGACTCCCAATTTTTTTTGGAGGCCTCGATATCCGCGCTTTCTGCGATGCGGCTCACTGCGACGTTTCTTGGATTTTGGCTTTCACCGTCACTTTTCGGTCCATGAGGCACCCTGGATTACTCCGATGGTATTTTGAGCTGATTTTCATGGCATCACGTTTGCGAGAGGTAAGGCTTCGTTTTCCGTGTTGATCACTTCCCCGTATTTCAAGTTTTTGGCACAGTTCCTGAGGCAAACTTTGACCCCTTGTTCTGCTGTGAGTTTTTGGACAGCGGAGGCTTGTCGATTTTCTATCTTGACCTGTGAGCATCAGAATGAGTCATATAAGGACTCGATTGATATCTACGCTTCAAGAGGAATGCACCCGTATTTTTATTGGATTTTTCTTAGGGGCTCTTCGAAGGTGATAATTTGGCATCTTTGGGACTGAAATTCTGCAGGCTTTTGTTCTTGAGGATGTAGACTTCCAGTGTTGTTCTAATTGTTTCTTGGCCTACAGGTGTCGGAATGAGGTGTATAAATACTCGTTTTGGGACTACTCGTCGCGAGGATCGCAACCGTGATTTTTTTGGATTTTTTTAGAGGACTGTATGCAGGTCAAAATCCCCCTCCTCTCTGCTGGTTTGTAAAAATAGCGTGTGCTGTTTTGGGAATATTGTGGTGTTGATTATTGATTGTTGGTGATGTTATTGGTTGGAACGGAGGCTTGTGCGGCTGATTACCGAGGGTGCGGTTTTGGCAGATTTTGGATAGCGTGTGACTACGCACTTCACCGACTTCGGCTTTGCCTGCGGAAAGCGTTTCATGTGGGTTGCTTCATCCCCAGAACCGGTGGACGATTCTCTAATTCTATATATATTAGAATGCATGCATGGTTAAATGTACAATTAATAGTATTGAGATGTAAGCATGGAAAGTGGCCTAGATCTTGTGGATTAATGCTTACCTAATTATTGTACATGTTATTTAATCATTGGCCTATTCATGTGGGTTTGATATTTTGTAGTAGCGGGTTTTTAATTAGCATGTCATGTTAGCACATAGTATTTTGCGAGGATTGATCATTAGAGGGGACAGGATATTATATCTATGTGCGGGTTTTACTCTGAGGGATTATTATGGATGATGGATATGGATTTTGGGCAGGTGTAGTCCATAGATGATTTTGGCATGAGTTTATATTTATGTGAAGCTACTATCGATTATACTTCCTTTTATCTTTTTTGAGGACAAATGCATGCTTGTATGGACACCTGGATAGGCCATCTTTCACTTCTACACTTTCATATTGGGACTTGACTTAGGAGAAACCATCTTTGCTTCTTTTCTCTTTCTGTCAGTCACATGGGTCATGTTGCTCGGGTTCGAGCAGAGATTTGGGATAGTGTAGCTGGGATCTTGGTGTCGGGGACAGGTTGTACCGGATTGTGGTAGGCAGGGTTTTTCGACGACCGCGGATATTGGGCGGTTGGCCGGGTGTGGGTTGTTGCACCAGGTTGTGGTTTATGTGGTATTGCAACAACCGCGAACATTGGGCGATTGACCGGAGGTTGCTTATGCATCAGATTGGGTATCAGGTTTCTCTAGTGGATGGAGTTTCCCACTTATTGTTTACGGTTGCATCAGATTCGGGATCGGGTTTCCCTTTAGTGGATGAGTTTTCCCACTTTGATCAGAGTCGTGATCCAGTCCTGCTGATACTATGATACTTGTTACTGAGATACTTTACTCGTGTGGGTCGCTCCCCTCGAGTGCCACTCCGGAGTGTGCGACAGACAGACTTTGAGTCCTTGAGACTCCTTCTTTGCATCGCTATTATGCGTAGGCTGGCATACCCGATGCGGCAGGCAGAGCAGACAGTACCAGTGCTTACTGGTGATTAGATTGGGTTTATTCAGGCAGGTACTTCTATTGTTGCACTCGTGCCTGGGGGCTGAGTGGAGTCTAGTGGCTGTGTGTAGACCAATGCTAGTGTTGTTGGGAACCGTTTGGGGTTTGACGGTGGTCCCGTGGTCGTTGTGGGTTTTTCGACCGTTGTGCGAGATGTTGTGGATCTTTAGTCTATCCGTTCTGAGAGAGAGAGCGTGGATTTTGATTATAGCCTGCATGTGCCACTATTCGATGGCGAGTTAGTCCTTATGGACACCCTACGTAATTCCTGCCCGGCAGCGGGAGGTGGTTGTAGGTAGGCGCAGGCTTGACTGGACCCGATGTGGCAGTCAGCTCGATTGGGTCGATTGAGCACCTCGTGTGCGAGTGTTGCATATCTTTATCAGAGTTTCCCCATTTGAGCATTTAGATAGAGGCATGGTAGCTGTAGAGTATCTCCAGCTTCTTATTCAGTTTCTACTGCATTTGTTATCTTATGCCTCTAGTGGACTTAGTGGGCAGATCGTCAGGCCTGGCGGTGGTACCCACTGAGAACTCCCTTTTTGGTGTAGTTTTCACACCCATTTGGGGTTTTCCCCCTCCCCTTTCTTTCTCTCCTTTATTTTGCAGACTCTTAGCGGGTGTTGCTGATTTTGCGGTTGCTGTGTGGGGCGAGGGAGTCGCGTGCTAGATCCCCACCCGTCGATGGAGAGTAGCGGTACCCCTTCAGAGGAGATCGTCAGTAGATTAGTTATTTTATTTTTCTCTTTTGAGAGACTGATGTAGTGAGGATTTGACTTGTACTGAGAGCATGTACACTGATGTTTTATTTGAGATACCTCCCTGTTGAGTTCGGGGTTTTGTATTTGAGGATATTGTATGACTATCATTTTGGGAGATGGACATTGTTATTATTATTTCCAGTTGTACAGTGGTTGGTTTTAGTTTTACAGCAGATTTTATTTATAGCTCTGATATCTGTTTAGCTGTAGTACTTTTCTTGCAGGTAGGACGCTTCGCCTATGCGAGGTTTGGCATAGGTGGCAGATCTATTGACGAGACCGGGTCGCAGTTTCGACCCCGGGGCGTGACAATTTGTGTGGAATACATAAAGGGAAAGCATACCAACACAAATACCACTAAAGATGCAAGGAGTTCTGAAATTCTTGAGATCATACATATAGATATCTGTGGACCTTTTCCTATTTCTTGTTTCAATGGTCAGAGATATTTTATCTCATTCATTGATGAGCACTCTAGATACATGTCTCTCTATCTCTTATTTGAAAAAAGTTGAAGCACTCAATGCTTTCAAAGCTTATAAGGTTGAGGTAGAGAAACAATTGGATAGGAAAATCAAGATTGTGATGTCTGACGGAGGGGGTGAGTACTATAGAAGATATACGGATAAAGGTCAAATGACCGATCCATTTGCTCAATTCCTCGAAAGTGAAGGCATCATTGCTCAGTATATGATGCCTGGCGCACCCCAACAAAATGGCGTTGCCGAAAGGAGGAATATCACACTTATGGACATGGTAAGGAGTATGATTAACAACTCTTGTCTTCCATCATCTCTTTGGAGTGAGGCATTAAAGACAGCGGTGTATGTTTTAAATAGGATTCCATCGAAGGCTGTTTCTAAAACTCCTTTTGAGTTATGGAAAGAGTGGATGTCTAGTTTAAATTACCTGCATATATAGGGATGTCCAGCCGAGGTGAGGATTTATAACCCACATATAAAAAAGTTGGACTCCCGAATAGTAAGTGGATACTTCATTGGTTATGTGATAAACTCCAAGGGATTCAGATTTTATTGTCCAAATCACTCATCCAAGATAGTTGAGGCCAGGAATGCCAAGTTTCTTGAGGATTCTGAAGCTAGTGGAAGTGTTGTTCCTCAAAAGATGGATTTTGAGGAAATAAGGAATTCAACTGGTAATCCATCAAGAGATGATGATTTAATTTCTCTTCCAAGAGATCAATTTGATCACATTAGAGACCAACCAATCATATAGCATGAAAATGCTGAACCAGTTGAACCTCCCCATGAAGAACCTTCCCAAGAGGAACAGACAATTATATAAGCCTAGCCCAGATGAGGGTTTTCTATTAGTCTGGTTACACATGCAACATATGACGGGGTGCTTGGTCAAGTTCCAAGATAACAACACCTTAACAGATTTTAGGAAGTAGTAAATCACATGATCAATCCAACTACATCAAGAACATCAATTCTTACATTCTAGCATGCTACACAATAAACTCACAATCATGCATAGTCCTACTATAATAGAATTAATGTCCAGTTCATCAATTTTGGAGATAAGGCCACCCACCTGAAGGTGCTAACAATCCAAAGTCCAACAGCTGAAAATGTCCAGATACAAATATCTCCAATTTTCTCCAGATCCAAAAGGTTCAGAAACACCCGTAAGCCTTCCTGGGTACAACAATAAGGTCCAAAGTTACACTTATTCCAAAAATATCCAGGTACAACACACACTGTTGGAACAGTCCCAAAGATGCAAAATTTTCACCTGCAGAAAGGACTCCGAAAAATCCAATAAATATACCGTTGCGATCGTCGCGTCGAGCCCTTCGAAACGAGTAGCTGCACGTCTAAATCCGAGTTTCGTACATCAAGATAAAAATCCAACAAAGTGACCCTCTCAAAAGAATCCTGTACAAAATCTGTAGCACTTAGCTATGGAAACAGGGATTTTTCACCTCCGGGAAAAACTCTGAAAAATCCAGGAAAATTTGAGAACGTTCCTTGCGAAGTTTAGATGCAAAACGACTATTGGCACGCCTCCATCCGATGCCTGAGCGCGGAGATATCGCCGAAAAACCAAGGTGCTGTCCAAAACTCCGCAATAGAAGATGGGTCATAAAAAGACTCAAAGAACTCTGAGAAAAACTCAAAAAGAGGGGAAACTCAAACACGAAGATCGTATCCCTACCTGTCGTGAAGCCAACGGCGCAAGAATCGACGAAAACGGAGGTCGGGGTAAGCCGGGGGAGTCCTCGCACCGAAACGCGACGAAGGAGATCACAAATGAACAAGCGTCGCGCCGGGCCGTAAAAATGGAAACCTCGAAGTACGTGCCACCAAAAATCCTAGGAATCCACAGATGGAAGCAGCTCTGGAAGAGGAAGAATTTTACTGAAGGTTGCACCGCGAGAATCCGAGCAGGGAAAGAGTTCTCTGGGCTTGAACAGGGCCTAATTATAGGCTGGGAAAACAATTGGATTAATACCTATGGTATCCCTGGTTTCGGGCGCCCGATATATTCGGGCGCCGAAAACCGGGTGCATGGACCAAGCCAATCAGCGCCCGAAACGTCACGGGTGTGCCACGTCAGCGCAAAACAGGGGACAGCCGCACTAGCCACCCAGCTTGCGCCACGTGGCCCATCCCGGACGACGACGCGTGGCGTGCGCCGGGTCAACGCGCGCCCGGCGCGCCCATGTGCGCGCCACCTGCGCACCCTGCCAGGCACACATCCCGAGGCCAGCTGCACCGACTCCGTGGACCCGGTCCACTGCACCGGCCTACTGCCTGCTGCCACGCGTCCCAAGGCGAACCAACGAAAAGGTGACACGTGGCACACGCTCCCGTGCACCGCGCGCCTGCCTGCCTGCCCGCGCCCGCGCCGCCACACTCCGCCGCTGCCCGCCGGCTGTCGGAACAGTACCATGTGCCTTGAAATCCGTGCGCGTCATTCGGGCTCTGAAAAATGCAAATAAATAGTCCATTTTCATCGTTTTAGCGCGCTGAATCCAAATCCGATGTCCGTTTTGCCAAATTCCAAACCTCAAATTTTCCAAAGGCATCCGAAAAGGTGATCTTTTGTCCAAACTTCGCACTGAGTCCAATTTTGATCTCCGTTTCGCGCGAAACCACTTCTAAACACTCGACGGGTCCTCCAATTACCCACGTGATCCCTTTTTAAGCCCGAAGTCCATCACTTGTGTCCAAATTGCGCACAAACACCACCAACACGCCACGCAGGCCTCCGAAAGCTGCCAAACAACCAGAAAACTCAACGCGGGGATCCGGGTCCTCACAATATTGGTCAACCAGACCTCAGGCAAAATTCCACCTGTACACCAATCTGCTGTCATAACCCACTGGGCTCACGGGTCGCCACTGCTGACCACTTTACCGATAAAGTACACCGCTGCGGGTAGCAATTCCGCTAGTGTACGTGAAAGAACAGCTGGCTCTGTGGAGATCATAATGTTAATGCTCAAGCTCATGGTCCACAGACCGGGTAATCGGAAACAAGCCGGAAATCCCAACAGGGATGCAATGGCATAAAGCCAACTAAATCTCAACTCATGTGCAGAATATAATCAACAACTACTATGACATGGATCAGGATATACTGCTAATCAATAAGGTGTGCAAACTAGCTAATGACCAAGCAAGCATGGCAAATGTCCAGGAATAAAATCATAATATCTGGAAGCAGGCTAAGGAATCAATCATGCAGGCATAACATAAAATGATAACTGATAATGATTCATAACTCAGGCATATAAAGCAATATGAAGCTGATCAATAAAAAGACAGGCTCAAAAAGGAAATCTAGGCTATCACAAGAACAGGGGGCCGACCAATTACGATACCCCAGAGGGCCGAAATGATAAAGCTCGGACCGAAGATAAACCCACCTGTTTGCAGGCGAACTATCGACTCCAACAGAAAGCTCGAAGACTGTGCCAACTTGAATCATATGTTTTGATTAGGGAACAACTCACACATACCCAAACCACAGACTCACTTAAACCTGAATCTTTTCCAAATTGACGCCAAAATTACCAAAATACCTCTCCCAAAAATTTCATTTGAATTTCCGGGAGACACGGGCTTTGACCCTTTGCCGCTGGCTCAACCAGATTCTACTGGGGCTCAACAGACGGCTAGGCGGAACCGCCGCAATTTTTCGAATTGCGCGATTGCCACCGGGGCGCCGTTAAAACGACAATTTTGCCGATTTACGGACCGATAACCAATTTCCGCTCAACGAGAGCCGTTGAATCCCTAACGAAAAGCTTAGAGATCATGGACATACAGTCCAAGATAGCACGTGAAGCTATAATTGCATTTTGACCCCTAGGGTTTCCGAAAATTGCGTTTTTATAGCAATTTGAGAGCCGTTTTCGCTCGTTCTTTTTATCGGGACATCATTTTTATGAACCGTCACCTCCAGTAGGTGGCCCTCGACTTGCTGGACACCGTGCTCACCAATTTTCAGCAGCACGGAACCCAAGAAAAACTTCGGACCATGACTTACTATACTAACATAGGCTTTAATGCATTTTTAACTCTTCGACTCGACCAAAGCAAAAACTAGAGTGAGCATCGCATTCAGTGACCTCAAATTAGTCTACGGCTCACTGTCGCGAAGTTGCATAATGTCCAGATCAGCCCCAAGTCCAAACCAACCTACATAAGGCTCAAACTTGCCCAATCTTCAAAACTGCTTGTGCCAACACCAAACTAACTTGAGCATCTTGCTCAGGACATCCCAGAGGCTCAAAGGCTTGCTATTGTGCAACCCCAGAAGCTGTTGGATCCATAGATCCAAGTCTCAAGCTCTCCAATGGACAAGAATGCTCCACACAAAATCCACTCAGCCCAAAATCGGATCTGAAGTGAGCATCAAGCTCAGGGGATGGTGTGGAGTAATCTGGTAACTTGCTGGATGCTTAATATTTGCCAGAATCAAATTCGAGTTCTTTGCGGCATTAACACAAACACTTTGTGGGCACCAAGCTTAATCACACTAGCAACCTTAACCCAAGCAGAAACTTGTCCAATCTCAGATCTGGGAGGTTCCTACTTGGATGGAAAGGTTAGCAGGAACATTTCCATCAAGTTTGGATCACCTTGCACCCACGGTTGGCCGAGAAACATAAAGACGAAAATGAGGAAGATAAAGCTCGGGCACCCAACAATGGTGATTTTTCATTACTGGGCTCTGGGCCTCCCTCACCAGCACCACTAGGTGCATCTCATCCCCACAAACTTACTTGAACCCGTGCCCGGCGACAAGACACTGCGGCGGCGGCGGTGATGCAAGCTCGGCCCAAGCTTTCACCATTAATGGTGAAACTCCATCTGAGCTGCATGGGCTCTATGAAAAAGCATGGATGGGTTCATCTTGATCCCAGGAAGCTTCTAGGCGAGTGGCCGGCGGTGGGGAGCAACGCCGGCGCCGGAGCAAAGTGCTCGGCCGAAGCTTCAAAACCCGAAAAATTAGGGTTTCGATTTGCGACGCGCATACACAACCAAACTCCAAATTTTGGGGAGATGATCACCATGTCCTACAGTCCAATACCACCATTTTGGTTCGACGTTTGAGCCAATGGTTGCGACGCATGGCCGCGGCGGAGCTTCCTAGGGTTCCGGCGGTGATATTTCTCCCGCCGACAACTGGGGGCTTTTCGAAGGCTGGGATTTGGTATGGGGTATGCCTAGAACCTACAGAGACTACTTCCATGGGTCTCGGGTGCTAAAACCAAAGGAAATGGGAAACCTACCTTGCCGGAGTTGGAGAAGAAAGGTAGAAGCCGGTTCCTCTCCACTGTGGCGCGCAGCCACCAAACTCTCTCGAGCTCACTCCCAGGAAGCAGGAGAACTCCTCAGCAAAGTCAGGGACCAACTTGGAGATCCTTTGGTGCACTCCTTCTCTTCCTCACCCGAGCTCGGCCAAGCTTGATGGGGTGTGCCTCCTCAGCGTCCCAGGGCAAATGGGGAGGAGCGTTTTGCTTAGCTGCATTACACTCCAGAGTTTAAGAGCCCCTCAAATGCCTGTAACCCACCCCCCCCCCCCCCCCCCCCTCCCCCACGAGTAGCCCAAGAGACTATTTCAAAAATATCTAAAATTACAACAAAATGCCCTTTGGTCCCTACACAACAAACCCTAAGCCCTTAGGTCCCCACTGTAGATTCAAAATGCTGTAAGGACGTTCACCAATAAGCCCCAAATAATTTGGTCCATAAAATATTTAAGTTTTTGCAAAAATACTTAGTTTTCGATGCTTTTCACGCATTTCGAGATGAACGGATCGTCGAAATAAAAAACGGACTTCGCCACGACGTCCGGCTCGTCGAGACCTTTCAAGTAGCATATTTGCTTTCTTGATTCGGTGCTCATATAAATTCTCGGCCCATAAAATATAGTGCATTTCACTGTTTGTCACACATTCTGATGCACCAGGGTCGCCAAACGCAAATTCCGTCAGTGCCATTGCGCTCAAAATGTCGAAATTAGCTAGAATTGACTACTCATACTGCTATGTTCAAGTTTCAGATAGTGAATCGGCCGACGACCGATCGAGAGGGGACCGGATCCAAAGGTTACTATTCACAACTTAAGTTATGGGCCCCGCAACTTCTCCGTTGTTTTGCGGAAGATCCGACCGTCGGATCGAAAACATGTGAATATCAACCTTTCTTGTTTCGACGAGACGGTCGCACTAGTGATCTCATATTTTTGAGATCAGACCCCGATCAAAAATCGATATTTTGGGGCCACTTTACACTACTAATATTCTATTTTCTTTCCAAAATTAAAAAATTTAGAAAATAATTTAAGCCTAATATTAAGTTTTAAAATTCACGATTATTACATAGCAACAGTGCCTAAGAAGTTTGTGAATTGCGCAGCTTTATCACCAATAGGCTGATCAAATTCATTAAAAGTAAGTGCCAACATATCACCATCATGCCTAGCCCATATTTTATGCATGCGAGTAGGACCTCTCCCATTACTGGACTTTTTAGAAGAATCTGTTTTCAAATAATCATAAGAGATAGCTAAGAAATAAATATTCAATAGTGATCAATTGATTTTCTAAACTAAATTCCTAAAGTTTGATGAACATGCATATCTTAGGGATTAATGAATACCCATATTTTCTTCAAGTAGGTCATCATCCGATATAAACTGGTTGTCATTATCAATACCCCAAATCAAAAAAATTCTCCTGAAGGTCACCTCCATATTGCCTAAGCGAGTGATTACTTGATGGTGTATTTTTCTGACTAGGATCACGAAAGTTTTTTGTTGCAATTGGAGGACCAAGTATATATAGAACTTCCTGGCTGAAATCGTGTATGCGCCATAGTCAAATGCTAAGCCTCCTGCAAAGTAGTTAAAAAAATATATATTATCTCATCTTTTAGAATCAGTAAAATTCTTATGTACTATTTAATAGAAGTATTAAAAAACTAAAAACATAAAGAAATAAGCACCTACACATGAATTTTCAATATAATTGAGTAATTTGTTATCTAAACAATAAAGAAAAAAGTTGAGGAATTTAGAATTCAATAGAATAAACAAAGTCCTAATTGTTATGAATGTATAAACAAGCACTCTAATTATCATGAAATATGAATAAAGAGACATTATTCAATTATAAAGTAAATTAACAAGCAATCAATATATACTTTTTTGTTAAATCAAAAATTGCATATTAAAGTAAGAATCATTGAAATTGAATTCAATTTACAAGAGATTGAAGTCAAAGGATTGAATCAATCTTATAACTGAAAATCAATCACCAGCTCCATCGGGCTCTAAGTCGTCACTTTGTACAGCATCTTTTGGGCGAGTAATATCTAAAGGTGTATTAATAGTTGTTCCAGGTATATCTGTCCTCGCCCAATTACCAATGTCAATATCATCACTAGTGGTGTTATCTCCATTTAAATTACTCTCTAAACCATTTGGGTAGTACATCTCCATATCATCTTCACACTCTTCCTCTTTTGCAGACATGTCAAACAAGTCTCTAGGTTTTGTACCAACTACAACATGCCAATCTTCCTCTAAGGGGTCTTGTACATAAAACACCTGTTCAACTTGTGATGCTAGTACAAATGGTTCATTTGCTATATTCTCATTATTATATAATAATCGATTGAAGTTAACGAGTGTAAATCCAAATTTGTCTTTCTTAATTCCTCTGCCTTCAGAACGCACATCTACCCAATCACATTTAAACAACACAACTTTTGCCTTTTCATTATAGTATAGTTCAATGATCTCTTTAAGAACTCCATAGTAACCAACATCTCCTTTGATAGGATTTTGATCCTTTGCACTAGAAAAACTTGAGGTGCTTGCAACGACAACAACACCACTATTTTGTGTTCTTCGTCTCTCCTCAACATCTTTCGTATGAAATCTAAATCCATTAACAATATATCCTTTATATCTTCTTACTGTCATTAGAGGACCTGTTGCCAACCATCGAATTTCCTTTAGTGACTTCACATTCTCTTCTCTTGTCAAATTATGAACCTATTAAACAAAGACAAGCTAATTAATGTCTTAATTTTATCTATATAATAGTTAAGAAATTAAGTTCGAAGTAAAGTATACTTACATGTGATCTAAACTATTCATGAAAAGTATCATTATCAATACGCTTGACATCATGCCTTGGCGCTCGATGATTATGTGCCTTGATTTCTTGAATATGTTTTCTGTAAATAAATAAGCCTAACTAAATACACTATTAAATTTAAAAACTACAACATTTTGATTTATAATTAATATTCAAGTTTAAGAACTTACTCAAGATAAGAGCTTATAGAATCGAAATTAAATAGCACATATCGATGAGCTTGTACCCACGCTGTATAATCCAAAGTTATAGTTTCGCCATTATCTAGTGCACGACCAATATGGGAAAATAAGGTTTTTTTTAGTCAAGTCACTAGCATTAGGATCATCATTTCTCACTGGACGGTTTAACCGAGTTTCAACACCATGTAATTAAATAGCGAGAGCAAAATGTTAGGCTCTGCTCAATTAAATAACCTTCCGCAATCGAACCTTCTGGATGTCTTCTATTTCGTACATATGACTTCAATCTCAAAAGAAACCTAAATAAATAAAAATAAGAACCAAAATAGAAAAAATAACAACAAAAAATGAGTAATTTATTAAATTACAAGTCAAATCCTAATATCATAATATACCTCTCAATTGGATACATCCAACGGTATTGCACTGGACCAGCAAGTTTGGCCTCACTAGCAAGGTGAATTGGCAAATGGACCATGATGTCGAAAAAGGATGGAGGAAATATTCTCTCAAGATAGCATATTGTCAACGCTATTCGATCTTCTAATTGTTGTATATCCTTCACCTTAATAGATTTACAGGACAATTCCCTAAAAAAGCTACTTAGCTCCATCAAGGCCAAGCTAACATTTTCTGGCAAGATTCTTCTCACAGCTAATGAGAGCAAATGCTGCATCAACACATGACTATCATGGCTCTTGAGCCCCAAAATTTTTCGCTCCTTAATATGTGCACGATTTGAGATATTTGATGTATAACCATCAGAAAATTTAACTCCCTTTAATAATTTACAAAAATTTTCCTTTTCCTTTCTACTCATGGAGAAGCATGACGAGGATAGATATGTTTTGGTTCCACTTGATACTGGATGAAGATCTTGTCTTATTCCCATTTCTTGAAGGTCAAGACGAGACTTGAAAGTATCTTTTGATTTTCCTTCTGAATTTAGTAATGTATAAACTATATTATCAGTACAATTCTTTTCAATATGCATAACATCAAAGTTATGACGTACTAGAAGAGTTTCCCAATACGGCAATTCAAAAAAAATGCTCTGCTTCTTCCAATTATGTGAAGGTTGAACATCTTCTGCTCGCTTACGTTTTCCACTTCTTATATTACAATTATGCTTTCCCAATATAATGTTAACATATTTGACTTGCTCTAAACATCACAACCAGAAAGTGGAGTTGGTGCAGCTCTATGTTCCTGCTTACCATTGAAAGATGTGACATCACGTCGAAATTTATGTTCATTATCAAGGAATCTACGATGTCCTAAGTAACAGAATTTTCTTCCATGCTTTAAATATTCAGAGCAAGTTTCACTATTACAATAAGGACAAGCAAGTCGCCCTTTTGTGCTCCATCCCGAAAGAAAAGTATAGCCTGAAAAATCACTAATGGTCCACAATATTGCGGCATGCATTTGAAATGTTTGTTTGCAAGATACATCATATGTTTTGATTGTCACGCCCCGAGTTTAAAATCAGCGTATCAATTTTTTTTTTTTTTTTTTTTTAAATCAGAGTTTCAAAACCATCAAGGCGTAACAGACCGCCACATATATAGAAGAGTCCCAATCCCCTTATGGGATTGAGCCTTTTCTATATATGCACGGCTAACTGGCAACAACATCAGAGTACTAACTACGTACAACAACTAATAAGAATTTACAAATTAATTAATTAATTATTACAACAACTTTCAAATAACAACTATTACAAATCTTTTCATCTTACAGATATATAACTAAATGCACGGCTGACCAGGGTCAACATCTATCCCGAAACCTCACCAACTCGTCCCGACATCTCAGCACCCGATTGACCTGAAAAACAGTCACCCGAGGGTGTGAGACACACCGGAGTGTATCCCAGTGGGCACGACGAGCCAAGAAATAGCAGATCGTACCTACTGGTATACAATACTAGCGGATAGTAATAATCAGGGGTTAGAATAATCAGATAGGCAACATAGAGATCAACAACTATAGATAATCATCAGGGAAGTAATGTGGAGATCAAACAGTCATTATGAAAATCAATAAGGATATATAATCATGAAAGTAATATGGAGATCAAATAGATAACATGAGAATTAACAAAGATATATAATCATGAGATCAACAGATGTCTAATCAGGGAAATAACATAGGGATCATCCTATATTAATATATATAAATCACGATTAGGATAACAACTATGAGGTCATGATAAGATAATTAAAAGCATCCAACAAGACTTGACATGAATAGGTGGATAATAGTAAACCAAATAATCTCAGCATGTATGGGTGAATATTAGTAATTCAAATCAACGAATCAGCGGAATGTGATGGAATGAAACTGAACAATCAATAACATGTATGGGTGAATATTAGTAAATCAAATCAACGAATCAGCGGAATGTGATGGAATGAAACTGAACAATCAATAACAAGTACAAATGCATCAACTGATGAAATATAAAGTATACCCAATCATGAGCTACCATATTGGTCGAAAGACCTCAGGCAAGGCTGCCCAAACTAGCACCAACCTGGCTGACATTCTCCCCCTGGAGTCACAGGCATTTCAACAAACCACTTTACCGGTAAAGAACAAAGCGCACGGGGAGCGACCCCGGATATGTTCGTGAAGAACAGCAGTGCGGGCAATCAATGCGAATGCTCAAAGTCACGGTCCTCTGACCGAGTAATCGACAACAAGCCGGGAACTATCCCCTCTGGGATACAACAGCCATACAACAACAGCACCTCATCTCAAAGAATAATCAACAACAACTATCTCAAATATATGCAAGAACAACAGCAACTGGATATTGTGAAGCAGGAACAATCATAGATACTGATCCGATAGATTTAGCGATATTCAGGAATAAAGTCCTAACATTGAAAACAACTATAGATCAATCATACTACTAAACACATGATGTTTTGAGAAAACATTTTGAAAACAGATTTTGGGTCCAAATCTCGCAGAGTTGTGCCTTTGTCCTATCAAACAAGAACAGACTCGGACTACCCTACGATACTTGGGTAAAAGCATTTGTTGAATAAAAACCACGTGTTTAGCAGTACAAGCTCAAAATCGAATAACCAAACAGGCATGGCAATGTCCAGAATAATGATATATAGATTTGATCAATAATATGCCAAAATAATCTAATCAAGGATGCAGTATCAGAATCAACAGAATTTCAACTCATAGGCAGGAATAAAATCAACAACAACTAGAACATGAATCAGGATATAGATACTGATAATCAAGTATAAATGTGCGAACTAGGTAATGACCAATCAGGCATGGCAAATGTCCAGGAATAGAATCATAATATCTGGGAGCAGCAGAAAATCCATCATGCAAAATCAAAGACCTTTTTAGGAAAATAATTTTGAAAACATGTTTTATGTCCAAACCTCGAAGAGCTATGCCTTCGTCCTATCAAACAAGAACAGACTCAGGCGGCTCTGCGATGCTTGGAGACAAAACATGGGTTGATTAAAATCAAGTTTATAGCAAAATTTGAACTGTTCAACAGAAAGACAGGCTCAAGTATAATCCAGGTTAACAAGAACAGGGGTCCAACCAATACCGTACACAGAGGGCCGAAATGATAAAGCCCGGACCGAAGATAACCCACCTGTCAACGCGCAGGCGATAAAACGGTAATCCAGTGTACGCTCAAATCCAGATGCAAACTAGACCAACCTGAATCAAAAACATGGATCAGGGATCTACTCAGTCCCACTAACCCTAACTTAAACCTCAACTACTTAAACCCTTTAATCATTTAAACGTCAGTACTTGACATCAGCATCTAGTCCAACATGATCTTTAAGTTCCATCTTTGGTAAAATTACCAAATTGCCCCTCCCGGGAATTCCCTTTTGGATTTTCGGGAGATGCGGGCTTTCAAACTTGGCCGCTGGCTCAACCAGATTCTACTGGGACTCAACAGTCGGCTTGGTGAAACCGCCGTAATTTCTCGAATTACGTGATTGCCACCCGGATACCGAACAAAATCGACGATTTTGCCGATTCTCGGACTGTTATCCGATTTCCGCTCAACGGGAGCCGTTGGATTCCTAACAAAAAGCTTAGGAACCATTTATACACTGTACTCAACAGTACTTAATGCCATTTTGCATTTAGACCCCTAAGGTTTTCGAAAATCGCACTTTTAATGCTATTTGAGCACTGTTTTCGCTCGTTCTTTCAAACAAAAACTTATTTTGACGAACCGCCACTTCCAGCAGGTGACATTTGTCTTGCTGAACACCGTGCTCACCAATTTGTGGCAGCACGGAACCCGAGGCAAACCTTGGGCCATAAAATTCTCCTCTAACATAGCCATTTTGCATTTTTGTTTCTCCGAGACTTCAAACACCAAAACTAACGCGAGCATCGCGTCCAGTAACCCCAAATTAGCCAGGAATACATTGTCGCGGCTTCGCCAATACTCTAAAATAGGGTTTTGTTCCAACATTAGTTTAAAAGGTTGATTTCTCTACATCTTTTAATCCGATGGTCAAACAGACAAACTTTGTATATGAAAGTGTCTCTGGACAGTGCCAATACCCTAGGGCTCACCCTAGTTTCAGTCCAAAATCGATGGATCAACCAGATCCGAGTTCTTTGCTCTCTAACATTTAGACAAAGCACTACACACACATCCTCACAGATCTAGTTTGATCTGAAGTGAGCACTGAGCTCAGGGGATGTTTCTGAACAACTTTCATATTCATCGCAAACCCTAATTCCAATTAAAAACTCATTGGGGCATTTTATCAAACTCCTTGTGGGCATCACTTATATACATTAACTAAACACCTAACTCCACATTTGTTTTCTGCAACACAAGCAACCTAGGGTTTCCTCACTTGGATAGGAAGCTTAAGCATGGAGTTCAGAGGTTACCTGAGGGGTTTGGCCGGCGCCCGGAGGCGGCGGCGGCGGCCGGAGATGGGCTCGGGCTAAGCTTCAAGGTGCAACCACAAGATGGACCAATTTCTTTTTCTGTGGCATTTTGACCAAACCAAAATGATGGAATTACCTTAGAAGGTGTCTCGGGCTGATCTGGGTTGCTAACCGGCGGCGAGAGGCGACGCCGGCGGCGGCGGGGCATCCTCGGCCACCACAAGGGTGCAATCCCGGGGACAAAAATACCAACGTTAAGTTCTACATGCAAGTGTTTGGAAAGCTTCACAGAGGTCAATAGAACTCACCTGAGCCGCTGTCCCACTTGACGGAGCTCCGGCGACCGTCGGAGATCGAAATTTTCCAAAACCTTGAGATTCCGGCCACCTTTAATGTCGGATTCCGGCCGGCGAGGCTTTGGCCGGCGCAAGATGGACCGGGATGTTCCTCTTGATCCCCCGGTGCTTGTGGAAGAGATGTCCGGCGGTCCGGGTGCACGGCGGCGCCGGACGGCGAGGAACGGCCGCGTTTCAAAAACGGCCGGTTCTAGGGCATGCTTGATCTAAGCGGATCCTCAACCGATCGACTCCAGATTTTGAAGGAAGCTTGTAGTCACCGAGAAGATCCAGATCAACGGTCTTGATCTTGACTTCGTCGGTTGGATGAAGTCCGGGATCATCCTCGGCCAAAACAAGAAAGTCCGGCAATATCTTGCTCCCGCCGGCGGCCGGGACGACGGCAACGGCTCGGGCTTCACAGAGGGGTACCACTCGACGTTAGGAACACACTACATGGGTTCATGGGCCACTTACATTAAATATTTTACAATATCTTACCTCGCCGGAAAGAGGAAGAAGAAGGAGTTGGCCATGGCGGCGCGCGACGGCGGCCGGCGCCGGGACCCTTCTTGCTCGGTTGCGACCACTCCGAGGACTCCTCAGTTGAGGTTCTATCCCATTAAACCTCCAAAACCTTTTCCCCCAACCACCAAACCGAGAAAACCCAAGGTTTTTCTTGCTTCCTTGGGCAACTCCGGCGACTGGGACGGCGGCGGAGAACCATGCGACGGTTGGGAGGAGTGGAGGGAATGCTGTCGGTTGCAGGGTATGGGTGAAGGGGTGGCTCGGGTGTGGGGAACTCCAAGAGACACCCACGAGTGCATGTATATGCATGCTTTAATGCCCTATTTGCATTAAACCCCTTCCACAAACCACATTTTGATCCAGGTCCTTCACCAACTTAAAGCTTTCACACTTTAGTCCCTCTCTCACAGCACACACGTTTTCCGAGGCATAAGTAATTGGGTTATCGCGCAAAATAACCTAATTTTTGCTGTATTTCACGCATTTCGAAGAGTTCCGGTCGTCAGAATGGAAAACGGATTTCGCCATTGCGTCCGGCACGTCGAAATCTTCAAGATAGCGATTTTTGTTTTTCGACGCGACGTCAAAATAAAATTCCGTTCCATAAAAACTGTCTAATTTTACAGTTTTCACGCTTTTCGAGATTCCAGAGTTGTCAAACACAATTTTTGACTGCGCCATTGCGTTCAGAATGTCGAAAATAATTAGAATTGACTACTCGAATCACTAAATTAGGAGTCCAGATGATAAATTGGCCAACGTTGGTTCAAGGGACAATTAAATTCCAGGGTTACTGTTCACCTACAGTAGGTGACTTAAGTCACTGTGCGCATAGGTACTGTTCCATTGGTCGCGGCTAATTGCCCTCTTCTTCTTTGAATTCTGGAAGATCCGACTGTCAGATCGAAAAGTGCTGAATATGAAACTTGCTCAGTTCGACGAGACGATCGCAACGGTCAACTCGAATTTCCAAGATCATGTCCGAATTGGAAATTAGCCTTTTTACCACGTAATTCGTGCAACTTGCACCCCGGCAATTGATCAAATAGATTAAATTAGATCTTTAGAATCTAACTCAGGCTAAATTTCAACTTTTATTTTATTTATTAAAAATAAAATATTCCGGATTACTACATTGATGCCTTCATCCCATAACTCCTTTAATTCATCTATTAATGGCTGAATGTACACATCAATATCATTCCCAGGGGCAGATGGACCAGGAATAAATAATGAGAGTATAAAGTATGGTTGCTTCATGCACATCCAAGGGAGCAAATTATAAGGAATTAAAACAACAGGCCATGTGCTATGAGCAATACTCATTGTGCTAAATGGATTAAAGCCATCACTTGCCAACCCTAGCCTAACATTCCGCAGTTCCAATGAAAACAATTGATGCTTGTAGTCAAAATCCTTCCATGTAGGAGAGTCAGCCAGATGTCTAAGTACTCCATCTTTTGTACGCCCGTCGTTATGCTATCTCATATAAGATGCTGTTTTTGAAGACATAAATAACCTTTGTAGTCTTGGTTTTAGTGGAAAGTACCTCAATACTTTTGCAGAAACCTTTTGATCATAATTCTTTCTTGATTTTTTAATATTTACTTTACTTTCAACAGTTTTCCATCTTGAGACACCACAGACATAGCATAAAGATGCATTAGCAAATTCCTTCCGATATAGCATACAATTATTTGGGCATGCATCAATTGTCTCGTAGCCTAGACCCAAATCTTTAATGATTTTGTCACTCTCATAAATGGTACTTAGCAAAGTTTCACCTGCTGGTAATACTTCTTTTAACAATTTTAAGAGCATTTCAAAGCTTTTATTGCTCCATCCCCCCTAAGCATTTTATTTGTAATAGTTTCACAATAAATGAGAGTTTTGAGAATTTCTTACAACCTGAATATATTTCTTGATTAGCATCTTTCACTAATTTTTAAAATTTTTTAGTCTCTTCATTTGGCTCCGCTGTCAATTCTTCAATGTCTAAATCTCCCACATCTAAATCTAACTCTGGATTAAAAAATGCATCGTGTAAAAGATCGTTCATTTCATCACTGATTTGTTCATTCTGAATGTTGACATTCTCATTAGGTTTTGTTTGGATAGTATCCTCTCCATGAAATATCCATCTTATATAACCTTACATAAATCTATCACATAAGAGATGTTCATAGACAACTTCCTCTTCTTCCCAAAAGCAATTAGTGCATTTTCTACATGGGCAAAGGATCATACTTTCTTTAGATGCATTGTCAAATGCAAATTTGAGGAATTATTTCAATCCTTGTTGGTAATCATCACTTGACCTAAATACATTAATTGAATAGTACAAATAAATATTACTTAATTGTATATACTAACATAACTTAATAGTCATAACTTTAGAAATATTAGAAAATTATCTTGGCTTAAGAATCAATGTCTTATCCATATCCTAGACAAGTAATTTAGGTATTCTTGACAATAGAATTATCTGTATATGCATAAAAGTTAGTATTTTAAGTTCAGTTACATTGACATCATTATTAAGAGCTAAAATATTTAAATTTTTCATAAAACTTATGAATTCTAATAATGGACTAACTTCTTAAAAGTTTTCACACAATACATCAATACAAAAATATACTCAAATATATAATATGGATAAACGCCATAATGCAATAAATAAATATATAAATTTAAAAAATTACTAATAGGGCTAGTTTCAAATATTGGACTATAGTTGAGAAGTATCTCTACTATATATAATTGAGTAAGATTTAGTTAAAAAAATAATAATATATATTTGTACTACACAAATAGCAAAAACAACTAGCAATTAAAAATTGCACATTAAACTAGCAGTTGCAGAGCAGCAGCAGCTGCTGCTTGAGCAGCCAAGTAAAAGGCTTCTCTGAAGCTCACAGCAATACCTTGAGGCCCAAAGCTTGTTTTCTAATCAAGTAAAGGGCTTGTATGAAGCTCAGGGCAACTGTTTGTTCTCAAATGTCTAACCTGGTAATTCAGGAATTTTATCAAAAGCTAGACCAAGCAGCACTTTTTAAACATTGTCATATTCGAGAGAATGCAGGAAACAAATAGATTGTGGTAAATTGCCACAACGAGAACGAAGGAAACAAAGAGTATTACAAGTCATAATTCATAAATTAAATTACAGAGTTCCAAGTACCAGAAGGCAGGCGACTATCATAACCAAAATCATAATTTCAGATTACAAAAGCACATAATAGCCAAAATATACTATAATCTAGAAACCAGGATGTATAATAATTCAAGCAACATAGTTTAAAACTGAAGAAAAATAATTTCAAACGATTTTGAACCAAATTTCACGAGCCAGATACAATAAGATTGCTTTAGCTGGACTGAACACCATAATGGAATAGCATTTAGGGTAAGATTGCTCAACTAAGTTATCTCTACATCTTTCTAATAGAAAGAATAGACCATAAAGCATCATATTACAGCATGTATATGATAAAACAAGGTCAGTACGTAATTGGATCTCCAACTTTCATGTAACCGGCCTCTTTAAGCATAGTTAAAAGCAATATGTTGACAAGCCAATGGTAGAACAACTCTTTTATCACCCACCTGGTCAATTCAGGGTCAAGTCACCAACCTGATACATAATTAATATAACACTAAATTACTCTAGTGTTATATGATTTTTTGTCTAAAAATATGGATGAAAGGATATAACATGACATTCAGTGGAAAAATTATCTTATTGACCCAGTCTATTAGAGTGGGACAATCAAAAAGCACTACAAACCCTTTTGGATTGTCAAGGAAAAGACATAATAATAGGATGGAACTTGGATGTGTGTATGTTGGAATCTAGATTGGCCCTGCTTACACTGGATTTGGGTAACAACTTTCTTCATTGAAATGGTGGCTCACACAAGTACTCTAACCAATTTTCGATACGTTATCTATCACATTTCATGCATCATCCAATCAAATAGAAAATTGGAAAGTCACAAATGTAAGATCTAAAGGCAACGATAATGAAATGTTCAAAATTTCAGATTCCAAAGATATGTTGAGAAGCCAGTTGACATAACATCAAAATCAATGTAGAATCCAGTATTTAATTGAAAATTACATATTAATCATTAATCTCTTTCAAATAAATCTCCTCACTTTTGAGGCACAAGAATCCTGTAGATTCTAAAGTAAACTAAAACTAGAGAGAAACACATAATGGGCTCCTTTTAAACCAATATGACAAGCTGCCATACCGTGTATTGTCCACCATAGCGATCGTAATATTCTAGAACATTGTTTCCTGAATTCTGTATATAGCATAGTGCTTGGAGCCTAAATCAAGATGTACAAGCACAGGGCATGGAGATAAAGCAAGATGCTGGAGAAGAGAGGATGGAGATAAAGCAAGATCTGAAACAAAATAACCAAACAAAACAGAACAATCAAAGCTTTTGGAGATATTAGAGAAGCAATACCTTTTGCTGAAGATGTTGAAGAAGACGCTCCACAAAGCTTCGAGCTTCTAATGTCGTTGGAGAAGATGCTCCACAAAGCTTCGAGCTTCTAATGTCGTTGGAGAAGACACTCGAACCTGGACAGAGCTCCGAGCGTCGTTGGAGAAGACGCTCGAACCTGGACAGAGCTTCGACCGTCGTTGGAGAAGACGCTCCACAGAGCTTCGATCTTCAGCCTGAGAGCGTCGACACCGCGTGCGTGGAAATGGCAGTAGTCACAAAGCTTCTGGTTTTGGAATAGGGTACGCGCGGGAGAGATGGTGGTGGAGGGGGGAAGAGGAAACCTTATCTGCGGCAGCTTTGCAATTTGGGAACCGCTAGGGTTCTAGTCGTGCGCGCGCGAGGGAAAAGAAAAGATCCAGGCCCCAAAAAAAAAGGCGCGCTCCGTCGATTTCTAGCGGTTCACGAAATTTTGGTGGGTTTAGTATATTAATTGCTGGCAATTAATTAAAATGCCAGTATTAATTAAGTTGTAGTGGCATTTTTTACAAAAGTCATTAAAAAAATGCAAGTAAAAATCTCTTTTGGTGTAGTGATGCTTCAATTTATCGAACTATATTTTCTTCAACTTTTGTTGCAAATTTGTTGACTATATTAGATGATGATGATGACTATTGGGTGCAAATCATAATCATGCTCATTGACGAAGGATACATAAATGCAACAAATACAATAAGCAGACAACCATGTCGTACCCGTCCATTTACTGGGCATCAGTTTATTTGTGATATTCTGAATGGTCATCCAGACCGGAGGTACAATTATTTTAGAATGACGACAACTACATTCATTGCTCTCCGCGATGAGCTTATCGGAAAGGGCCTTTTAATTAGCATATGAAATATGATTGCTGACGAACAGTTGGCAATTTTTCTATTTTGTATAGGATACGGTGTTGCAGATAGGGTGATCGCTGAAACTTTCCAACATTCGGGGGAAACAAGTAGTCATCATTTTAACAAATATACTTCGAGCATTATTCAATTAAAAGATGAATACGTAACTATGCCGCCAAGTAATTGTGAAGTGCATCCAAGAATTAGTGAAAATTTGAATTTTCATCCGTTCAAGGTAAGGGACAATAACTTTTCAGAAGTTAATTTGTACTTTACCAATGCTCAATTTGTAATGAACTATTTTGTGACATTTATATATGTAGAATGCAATTGGGACGGTGGATGGTACGTATATTCCGGTGATTGTAGAAAGGGACAAACAACCACGATTTCGGTGTCGCAAAAGATTTACATCGCAAAATATGATGACTGCTGTATTCTTTGATCATAACTTTTTTTTTTGTATGCACCGGTTGGGAAGAATCTGCCGCTGATATGCAGCTACTCAGATGGGCCTGTGAAAGTGGAGGTTTTACAGTACCTGAAGGTATCATTTAAAAAAAAACATTTATTTCATTTTGTTCATCATTATTGGTTAAATTTATTTTTCAAAAGTTGTATACACTTCTGTTATATCTATAGGAAAATATTATCTGGTCGATTCCGGATACGCAAATTATTTCTGGCGCCGTACAGAGGCGAGCGTTACCATCTGAGTCAATTTGATAGTAACACACGTGGTCGTATACATCGTTCTCCGTGGGACTTGTATAATCATCGGCACGCCCAATTAAGAAATGTGGTAGAGAAGACCTTTGGGATATTAAAGAAGCGATTCAAGACATTAAAATATTGCTACACCGTTTTCTTATAGAGTGCAGTGTCTAATTGCTATGGCATGTTGTGTGATCCACAATTTTATTCGACGGCAACAAGAAAATGATAGATATTTTAACGAAGCGCTAGACCCAGAGCCTCCAGTGGATGAAGCGGAAGTGACGACTACTTTTCCTAGTACATCAGAGTCACGGCGAGGAGACGACATTCGAACACGTATTACCGAGCAGTTGTGGAATAATAGAAGTTAGATAAATCATTGAAAATGACTATAAGTTTTTAAAAGTTAGAATTAATGTTGTAAAATTATGTTAGCCAGATTGTTAAATAATTTATTTTGTTTATATGTAATATTAATTGGACTGTTAATTAAAAACAAGTGTTCCCCGTGTATGATGTAATTTGAATTATTATTGTGACGTAATACTTCGATTCCTATGGTAGTACAGTTGTGAGATCGTTATTGTTTGATGATAATTTCAATCTCCATACCATGTATGATTTTATAATATTCCATATTTAAATATTGTATAAATTTCGACTTATATTTTATGCTAATTAAAAGTTGCGATTTGATTATGTTATTGTCTGATAGTTGTTTTAATAGGTTTTTGTGCAACTATTTAATTTAACAATATATTGAGCAACTGATTTTTAGAAATAAAAAAATATATTTTTAATATACATTTTTAATATTATTATTGAATTTTTAAAATTTTACCTTTGCATAATGATAACATTTTAATTTTTGAATAATATTAATAAATTTTTAGAACAAAAAAAATTAAATATAAATTTATATAGCATCTAATTTATTAAATAATATATATAAAAATTGTTATATTTAAAAAGTTATAATACAATATTTAATTATCAATTTTAATACTTAACTAAAAACAAGTATATTTTAGTCTTTTAATACAAAAAGTCAACTCTCTATTTCTCTTATTCTTCAATTACTTTCAAATACTAATTTTTTTATATCTGGTACTAATCTAATACACAAGGAAACACAAATTTATATTAGTTTCAATTTGTTCTAAAATTTATACTTATATTTTTTACTACTAATTCTTTTTTATACTTCAACCAAACGAAATTTTAACAATTAATGTTACCGCTAAATTTCAAAATGAAACATTATTTTATATTTTTTTATTTATTACGTTAAATTTTTATAAATTTTAAAATATTTCGATCTAATTGTGCACCGTACACTCCATTACGAAATGTAAATCTAATCTTTTTCATTTTTTTTTTTTAAAAAAAAAAAAAAAAAAAAAGTGCGAGTTCTCGACGCCTCGGCCCCTCTTTCCCACCAAAACCACCCACGAAAACGCGCGGGAAAACCACCTCGTCTTCCCCCACCCCCGTCCAAAAAAGTGCGAGAATATTTCCCCCTCCCCGCGCCAAAACTTTCAAATTCCAAAACCCTAACCCTAATCACCATTCCCCCATTTAATACTCCCTCTCCACCATTCCTCCCTTCTTCCTCCACAAGCTTTCTCCTCACACCGAGCTCTTATATATATATCCCCTCCACCTATTCGACGAAATTCCCAACCGAAACGAGAAGAAGCCCGATCGGATCGGCAGCGGTCGGAGATGTACGTGGTGAAGCGGGATGGGCGGCAGGAGACGGTCCACTTCGACAAGATCACGGCAAGGCTGAAGAAGCTGAGTTATGGGCTGAGCCAGGAGCACTGCGATCCCGTTCTCGTCGCCCAGAAGGTCTGCGCCGGCGTCTACAAGGGCGTCACAACTTCCCAACTCGACGAGCTCGCCGCCGAGACCGCCGCCGCCATGACCGCCAGCCACCCTGACTACGCCTCGGTTGTTGTTCTCTTCTCTTTCTCTCCCTAAATCTCTCTTTTTTTATCATCTCAAATCTGTAAAAATTTATTTATTTATTTATTTGACTTTTTGTAGCTTGCGGCGCGGATTGCGGTGTCGAATCTTCATAAGAACACGAAGAAATTGTTCTCGGAGACGTAAGAATTTTTAATTTACTTACTATCTATAAGTTTTAAAGAAAGTTAGTCGATTATTTATTTATTTATTACTTTTGAATGGATGGGTGTTGGTGCAGGATTAAGGACATGTTCAACCATTATAATGAGAGATCGGGGCTGATGGCGCCGTTAATTGCCGATGATGTGTATGAGATAATTATGAAGGTGAGCATTTCTCTAGTTGCTTTTTAGGAAATCATGTTCTTATTCGGCCATTAAGTTATAGTAAGTGTGGATTAAGGTCTCTGATGTCTCTGACTTTTGTGTCTCCTGTGTTATTGAAGGAAGATTATTTCCTGTTGATTGGTTTTGCATTCAGATTTGAATGGTAGTAACTCTGAATTTTGGTTACTATGATGGTTTGTGATTCAAACTGATAAACAGGAAATGTATAATTTAAAGAATCTGAGCAAAGTTAGCCTGCTTTACTAGCAATAAATAGTAGCCCTCATTTCATTTCGGCAGTTGGAATTTACCAACAAAAACATGTACCTTAATGTATGATTCAGCATGCTGCTCCATTTATGTAGCAACAGTTGCGATAATTTGGTGTGTTCTTTTTTGTACTCAAGGTCTGCACTCACATTTACTGTTGAATAATGAAACAAGTCCGAAACAAATGGCTACTCTAACGAGAAGGAATATGATTGCAGTATCTAATTTCGAACAACTCTCTATGGTATTCTGGTATTGGTGCTAATGAAGTTTTTGTGTGCCATTCTGTTGTGAGCATCTTATCATTTCATTTTTCTTCTTGGTTTTTCCTAAAAGGGTTGATGTTGATTTAACAAGTATTTGCAACACAAGTTTCGCTTGTGATTTAATACTTTTCTTATATCAAGTAGTAAAATGAAATTTGCCTTCACATAACTCTATGGGGGCTGCTGTTTCTGATGTGTTTTGTTATGGTTGTGTTGTTGTGATTGTATACAATACAGAATACTGCTTGCCTGGATAGTGAGATAATTTATGACAGAGACTTCGACTATGACTATTTTGGTTTCAAGACTCTTGAGAGATCCTATCTCTTGAAAGTTTCTGGCAAGGTAGTAGAAAGGCCACAGCACATGCTAATGAGAGTTGCTGTTGGAATCCACAAAGATGATATTGAGTCTGTTATCAGAACGTACCATTTGATGTCCCAACGTTGGTTCACTCATGCTTCCCCAACACTATTCAATGCTGGCACTCCCAAGCCTCAAGTACTCTTTCATCAACTCATTCACTTACATATGCTATAGACACCTGGGTTAAATGTTAGAAAAGATCCTGTGCTATCTTGATACTGTGACTTAGTCCTTAAACATTTTGCTTAAAACTCCTAGTCCTAAACTTTCTCATAAATTGTCATTTCATCCCTTACTGTGAAAGAATTCTAAATCTTTGTCTTTCCTATATATTGGACCATGACTGTAAAAGAACTCTTGGCCTTACAATGGTCATTCGCCCTTTCTATAAACTGACTTCCTTTTTTCAGTGTATGGAATAGGGTTAAAGAGTAATTTTTTCGGAGAAAGTTTTGTTGTTGGTTTTTTTTGGTGGGGATGGAATTGCAATATATGAGAGAGCTTAGGAACAAAACTGTTCAAGTGAAAAATTTGAGGACTACGCTGCATAGTTGGGATAGCACAAGACTATTCATACAGTTTATCCTAGATGCTCACGACATGCCTTTCTCATTTGCTTTTTGTTAATGGTTTGCAGTTAAGCAGCTGTTTTCTTGTCTGCATGAAAGAGGATAGTATTGAGGGAATTTATGATACTCTGAAGGAGTGTGCTGTCATAAGCAAATCTGCAGGAGGAATTGGTGTTTCAATTCACAACATTCGTGCAACTGGGAGTTACATTCGTGGGACAAATGGGACTTCTAATGGCATTGTTCCTATGCTGCGAGTGTTTAATGATACTGCTCGTTATGTTGATCAAGGAGGTGGCAAGAGGAAGGGTAATTTGAACATTGCTTTATCTGATAATTTTGATGTCATAACTCTTTGAGGTCTGATAGATATAACAACTTTAGGTGCATTTGCTGCATACTTGGAGCCTTGGCATGCTGATGTTTTTGAGTTTCTTGACCTTCGAAAGAACCACGGAAAGGTATTACAGCTTTTAACCTCTAAAAATTGTCTTCAAGTCTATATATTTTTTTTATTTATCTGATTATGTTCTGTTTATAGGTCTTGTTTTCATTTTGTAAGAATCTTATACTGATCAATTGACTTTTTTCAATGAATTTTTCAATGCCTACCAATTAATATCATAAGAGCCTAAAAATGTATACATGCTAGACATTTGTTAAAGTGTTCCTGTTTCCAATTTTGTTCCCATAGAATATCTAATTTTTTCTGTGTGGTTTAATACGGAAGATAGTTACCAGAGCAGCTAGAGATTCTTGTTTTATGCAGGTGCTTGCTCGGTAAACCTTTGTGTTCAATTGACTATACAGCTTTGTACATACATGCATGTTCTCCTATCATAGTTATCGAAGTTTATCTATTCATGAATCTGAACTTAAAGTTTTAGCACTTAATTTCTGATAATTCACAGGAAGAACACCGTGCAAGAGATCTCTTTTATGCACTCTGGGTTCCTGATCTCTTCATGGAACGAGTCCAGAACAATGGACAGTGGTCATTGTTTTGCCCAAATGAAGCTCCAGGTCTGGCTGATTGCTGGGGTAGTGAGTTTGAAACTCTCTACTTGAAATATGAGAAAGCGGTAATCCTACTTTTCTACTTTCAGATTATGATGCAGCTTAAAAGTGGATTTGATCTCACTAATTCTAGCTTTACCAATATTAGGGAAAGGCAAAGAAAGTAGTTACAGCTCAGAATCTCTGGTTTGAGATTCTGAAGGCTCAGATAGAAACCGGGACGCCATACATGCTTTTCAAGGTACTACACTAAGTATACAAGAATCTTAGGTTTATTTATTTATTTATTTCCTTTTTTGAGTCAATTACAGATATAGACCCTAAGGTTGATCCAAATATCAATTGTCCTCAGTGTCGATGTAACAATATAGCAGGGATTGAAGTGCCGCCCGTGCCGAGTGGCACGGGGCGGCACGTACCGTGCCCCTACAATAGGGGGTATCTACCCCCCCGGTCTCGGCGATACCTATTGGGTATCGCCCGTGCCGTGCCGAGATTTATTTATTTATTTATTTATTTATTTATTTATTTTAACATGGTTTTACAGTAAACATATAGTTAAATACTTATTATACTTGTGAATTTTATTATTATATTATTATTTTTATTTTCTATGATGTATAGTTGTACTTTATATACAAAAAAAGTTATCAATATGTTAATTGGTGAGTATAATAAGATATATATAGTTAATATTTATAATTTTTTGACAAAAAAAAAAAAAAAACCGTGCCAGAGCGTGCCACTGGGAAGTCATGCGTATCCATCGGCATGCAAGCGTGCCACGTGTTGGCACGGAAGCGTGCCCGTACCGTACCGTGCCAGGCGGAGAGCGGTACGCCCCCGTGCCACGGCACTTAATTCCTTGCAATATAGTCCTTGAAGCATGACTCCTTTGGCTTTAATACTCAAGCTCTTCATTTTTAGCAATTTATTCCTAAGTTTGACCCCAATATGAGTTTAGTCCATAAGTTTTGATATTAGCTAAGCAAAGGTAAATGATGCTGCTTACAAGGTACCTTTTTTAGACAGTATAGCTTTAGGACTTTGCTGTTACACTTGACAAACTTTAGGGACTAAATTGTTACAATTAAAAGTATGATTAAGATCAAGGGCAACCTTCAGTGATTTAATTTGTAATTTGCCTTTGTTTAATTATAGGAGGCAAATGGCACTAGTTTTACAAAAAGCTAACTTCCATGTATTTCCTCAATTGCTATATAATTGTGATATTTGGTCACCTTGTGATTTATCTGCAGGACACTTGTAATAGAAAAAGCAACCAACAGAATCTGGGGACAATCAAGTCTTCTAACTTGTGTACTGAAATTATTGAGTTCACTAGTCCTACTGAAACAGCTGTCTGCAACTTGGCATCCATTGCTTTGCCACGCTTTGTGAGGGAGAAGGTATATACAAAATGCTAATTTAAGTTCTTAACTGCATATAACCAAAAAAAGTATCTCTTATCAGGGGGTTCCAATTGAGTCTCACCCTTCTAAACTGGTAGGCAGCAGTGGGTCGAAAAACAGATACTTTGACTTTGATAAGCTAGCTGAGGTGTGTTTTGCTATCTTTCTTTCCTTTGAATGGCCTCTTTGGCACATTAATAGGGTAAATAACTTCTACTGTCTTTTGGAACAGGTCACTTCGATTGTTGCATCAAACCTCAATAAAATAATTGATGTCAATTTTTACCCAGTGGAAACTGCAAAAAGATCAAATATACGGCATCGACCAATCGGCATAGGAGTTCAGGGCTTAGCAGATACTTTTATCTTACTTGGCATGCCATTTGATTCCCCTGAGGTAATTTTAAGATCTTAATGGGTATCACAGTTTCACTTATTTATATGGCTGGTTCAACACTACCATTTGGTTTTGCAGGCTCAACAGCTAAATAAAGATATATTTGAGACTATATATTACCATGCCTTAAAATCTTCTGCTGAGATTGCTGCAAAAGAAGGTCCTTATGAGACATATGAAGGAAGCCCTATCAGCAAGGTTTGTCTGGCCTGATTGTTTACCTAGTGTTGTCATATTTCTTTTCTATACCTGTAGTTTAGAGTGCAGCTCATGAAATAACCATTATTCGTTTCTCCTTGCACATGTTGGTTTTGTACAAATCTTTTTGGTTGATGATAATCCAGAATTATATGCAAAGATATCTCGGAAAGAAATTTTCAAGAATTTGTTACATTTTCAGTCTCAAAGTTTGGGTTGGTTACTAACCTAGACCCTATAATTTTGGACCTTGCATCTAAGTTTAGTAAGTGTTACAATTGGTAATTATGGTGTGATGGTTTTGTTTAAGCTGAATTGCAGAAAAACCTGCTGAAATTAGAGCCATTTGCACTTTGCCCATTGATATGTAAAATCTACAATTAACACCCTCAATGTTTAAATCACTAGCGTTACTACCTTTTGTATGCATTTTCATACTGGAATTGGTGGAGCCTTAAAGCTATCAAAGGTGTATGATGGTTATATTTAGGATTGCCTAACAATTTCAGAACAAAAAATGTGATAGGAATGGAGTTGAGTGCTAAAAGAATAAAGAGTTGAGTGGTTAATTGTATGTTCTGGTTTCAGGAGGTAAAATCATAATCATGTTAGTTTGTGAGGTTCATGTGTTATTAAACATTTTATGTGCAGGGAATCCTTCAACCTGACATGTGGAATGTGATCCCATCAGACCTATGGGATTGGCCGGCTCTGAGGGAAATGATCTCTAAAAATGGAGTGAGGAACTCGCTTCTGGTTGCTCCGATGCCGACTGCTTCAACTAGCCAGATTCTTGGCAACAATGAGTGCTTTGAGCCCTATACATCTAACATCTATAGTCGCAGGGTTCTGAGGTTTCCTTATAACTCTTTTTTCTCTGTTTTAAAAGAATTCATTTAACATGTTAGAGGAGTTTAGTTGTTAATTATTTAATATTATCTCTTCATCTTCAGTGGAGAATTTGTTGTAGTGAACAAGCACCTCCTGCATGACTTGACTGAGATGGGTCTTTGGTCTCCAATTCTCAAGAACAAGATAATTTATGAAGATGGTTCTGTTCAAAAGATATCTGAAATACCAGATAATCTAAAAGCAATTTACAAGTATGTATATCTATGTCGCAATTGTACTTTCTTGTTTGGTGGGATCGCGAATGAAATTTCTTTATATACTCATTAGTTTTCCTATTATGTGTCAGAACGGTGTGGGAGATCAAGCAAAAAACACTTGTGGATATGGCTATTGATCGTGGGTGCTACATTGATCAAAGCCAGAGCCTTAACATCCACATGGATCAACCTAACTTCGGAAAACTAACATCTCTGCACTTCTACGCTTGGTCCAAGGTGTCTTTGCATTACTTTTGGTTTTCGAACCATTCTTGTTTTTTAATAGAACATTCTTTGCTTTTGGGTTTTATTGTGGTTTGACTAACATTTTGAGTTCCTTTTTGATGAAAGGGACTAAAAACTGGCATGTACTACCTGCGAACACGTGCTGCTGCTGATGCTATCAAGTTTACTGTCGATACTTCTCTTCTCAAGGTGATTTCTCTTGCATCTTTTTGATCTGTCATTTCTTGTTCTATCCTGCATTTTTTTTTAGTTTTGTGACATCAAAGTACTGAACACAGGATGAGAAACCAGCAGCGGAAGAGGATGTCGAAGCCAAGATGGCGCAAGTTGTTTGTTCCTTGAATAATCCAGATGAGTGCATTGCATGTGGAAGTTAAATTCTACTGCATAAGACCTTAAATTCACATATCTGGGTTACCAACTGAAGTAATGGCACTCTTGGGGCTTACACCTGCAACTTTCCTACCAAAAAATTTGATGTTATGGACTTAAATATACTGATAATTACACATGTTCTACTATTACTTCAATGGTTCTCTTCTAAAGATAGGTAGCACTGTACAAAGCTTGCTTATTTTCATATTACTAGTATGTCTTTTTATGCTTGTAAAACGTGTTCAGTCCAGTGTAAAGATATTAGTTGTTGTTCTAATTTGCTTACTTTTGCTAGCTATTATCTCCATAGCTAGTAGAGAGTTCTCTTGTTTCTATCTTACTGACAAATTTGGCATATGAAATTAAACATATTGCTTAAGTTTCTTTGACATTAGTTAAGGGATCAATGTGATGTGGCAGGAAGGTATTATTATAGCTAATTGTTATGGTATATAGATTAATGTTTTTGAATTTAATATTAAAGTATTTGAAAATGATACATAATAAATGATTATTGGAGAATGTGAACTCATCTACTATAATTTAATTTTTAATTAGCTACAAAAGGGGTAAAATATATTAACAGATTTTGTATGTCTTGGCCATTATTTTGTTCTGTACTTTGCACTTATATATTCAGTTATTAAATATTACTAAATATTACATGTTCATATATAGCAATTTTTTCTAGTAGTTGCTTTAGTTTGATCTGTCATTGTCTCTACGACTTTGTGTTTTTTACAAAGTAGTTTTTTTTTTTTTTAAAGTTAAATTTGGTGCACTAAAAAACTTAAAAACTTATAGGCCATCATATATACAAACTAAAGAAAGAAAAAGTTTTCTACTGTAGAAAGGTCTGGTCAACATCACCTATGCCAAGGTTTGGTTCAATTTCGACAATCGTTTGAACGACATATCAGGCGATTGTCGAGAGCACATTATTGAGATCAGAATTTTTGCCTCTTAAGAGAGCAACACGTGGCGGATACTGTCGGCCCTCAGACATCAGCCGACCACCTGCATCTCGATTAAGACTGATTTCAGTCGCGTGAGAATGCAGCACACGACATAGCCTATCGGTTGAAAGCATCAGTCGATAGGAGGATTAGCCAACAAAAAAAGCGGTCAACAAGGGGATTACTATCTCATCCAGGGCCGTCTTTCGGCCGAAGACAGATATCAGACTGTCTCAGTCAATCGACGGAAAAGGCGGGAGTCTGAGTCAGCTTTCGACCGCTCGGGCCGAAAGAAAGAAGACTCCGGAAGGAAGGAGTGCGGGACTCGGGCGTAAATCCCGCAATTGACCTAGAACAGCAAGCCGCGCCCGGCTGTGGAAGGTATCAAGGATCACGCTCCGGCGTAACAATTAGGGGATGAACCTAAATGGAGGAGCGACTACTATCCTAATTGAGGGCATTCGGCTTAAAAGGAAGTGGTTGTTCAATATTTGATAACTTTCCCCAATTAACGTCGATAATTCAAATCGGCGCCTAATAATTTGGTACGGGATGTGTATAAATACTCGAACCATTGAAGGAAAAGGGGTCCGGCAACCTCGTAAGCCCGGTACTACCCCAATTTTTTTATTTATTTAGGAGTAGATTAATTTAACTATTCATATATGCATTTACTGCTTTCCTTTAGCGCTTTTCTAGGAGTAGACTTAATTGTAATCTTTCTATTTCTACCTTCTTTCTTGTATTTCCTTTCCCGATCAATATAAAGTGTAAACCGGCTCATTCGGTCATATTTTTTATTTGTATATTAAAGTGTAAATCGGCTCATTCAGCAATGTCTTTATTTGTATTCCTTGTACTTTACAGTTATAATCGGCTCCTTAGTCGTATCATTGTCTCTTTACCCGGTTCGGCTATTCTAAGTTGAAACCGACGATCCCTTTTGTCACGCCTCGGGGTCGAAGCTGCGACCCGGCTCGCCAACAGATCCGCCACCTATACGGAAAATCCCGCATAGGCGAAGCGTCCAACCTACAAAAGATACTACTACAGCTAAACAGATATCAGAGCGAGAAATAAACTGCTGTAATATAAAAATTCAAACCACTGTACAATTGGAATAAATACAAGGTCCATCTCCCAAATAAAAGAATATCAAATCTGATATACAGGAATAGTACAAATAGAAGATCCTCCTATACAACATCTATGAATCCAAAAAGGGAGATAATTAAAACAAGAAATACAATACTGTATAATAAATCCCACAGTCCGGGATGATACATTTACCTCATCAAAATGAACTACCCTGGTAGGATCTATCTCGTGACTCCCTGTCCTTGGTCCGTCAAGCCAGCTAGAGTAGGAACGGAAGGGTAAATCTCTGCAAAAATTGTCATCGACAGAGGGTGTGAGAACTACGCCAACACGTAGTTCTCAGTGGGTACCGTCTTCAAGACCAACAGTCTGCCCACTAAGTCTACTAGAAGCATAAGATAATAGAAATACTGAAAAGAATAAAAAGCTGAAAATAACTCTACAGCTACTATGCCTCTATCTACTATGCTCAAAGGGTGATACAGATGAAAATGATGCATCGATTCTATCCCAACATACTGAATCAACCCAATCATACCGACTGCTACATAGGATCCAGTCAAACCTGCGCGTACCTACAACTACATACCCGCACTGTGTCAGGAATTACGTAGGCGGTCCCACTCAGGCTCCATCGACAAGCTGCGAAAGATAGTAACAAGCCTAGTTCCGGAGCGGCACCCGAGGGGAGCGACCCCACCGAGGAAAGTATCCGCGCATCTCTGTCGAGCTCAATATGGCTCATGCAGGTTATAGTCCAAAACCACGATCAATCAGATCGACAATGTCTAACTTACAACACTACCCACTGGCCCAAAGTACTCAACAACCAACCCAACGGCTCCCAAAACAGGACCTCAACCCAGCATGCAAAAGCTCACTGGCTGGAGATACCCCACAGCAGACTACAACGAAGGGCCTGAAAATCCCGAAAGACTAGTACCTACAACCCAAATCAAACAAGAACAGGTTTTAGGCATAGCCTCTCGTTGTTCTCGATCCGAGGAAGAAAACAACCCTTAGAACCCAGGTTGCTCGAGCCCTCGCGGGCGAGGAAGTTTAGAGAAAAAGATAATATTTATTACTGAAAACTATTTTCACTCGAACCCCCTCAGAGTGAGGACTAAAAGTAGTTCCTCATTTTGACTTAAGAAAACCCATCTTAATGAATTTTAGCTCTTTTAGGAAAATCAGTTAGAAAACAAGTTTTATTTTCAAACCCCGAAGTGCTAATGCCTTCCCCCAATCAGACAAGAACAGACTCTGACCACCCTTCGACATTTGGAAGGAAAACATTGGTTTACTGAAATTATGCGTGTTCAAAAAGATTCTGGATTCAAGGTCCTGCTATCACCGGTACACTACTGCCACGAACACAGTGACGACAAAAAGATCGAGAAAATCCGACGATCCGGGACCACCGTTTACCCAAACGGCTCCCGACATTAGTACAAGACTAGCCACAGCTACCAGACTCCACTTGGCCTCCAAGGACGAGTGCAACATGCATCCTACACGAAAAGAAATCCCGACCACTCGGCCCACTACCCGGGCGAGGAAAACACTATTTCCAGGGAATAAGGATGCAAAGTGTGGATGTCTAAATCATAAAAAAATCTAGCCCAAGTAATGGTTATCTACTAGTCTGGTTTACACATGCAATATATGACAGAGTGCTAGGTCAAAGTTCCAATAAAATCATTGTTAAGAGCACTGATTAAATTACTAACTCTATCATAAGCATGATTCAACTTAGCATGTAGGCTCACAATCATAAGCATGGTTTATCTCAATATGAAGCTCTTTATCATAACTTAGAATATTACTCATGCTTAAATTTCAATCATACAAATTGTACATTTAACATGTATGCTTACTAACAAATAGAGTTAGAGAATAGTCCGCCGATTTTGGAGACCAAATCAACCCACCTGAAACTTGATGATCTGCCGCCCGATCAAACTGAAATTTGACGTGTAGAATCCTCGGACTCTCAGGAGTCCAACGCCACGAAAATCATCCAAATCCGCCATTCGGATTGGGCGTAATCACCGAAAAAATGCGCGCTGCGCGGTTCAATTCCAGAATTTCAGTAAGTATAACAATGCTAAATAAAATACACAATTAACACCCAATCATAGTTAGTTAATTCGGATTCGGCAAAAATTCAGTACGGATATAATTCGAATAAAATTTGTATTATAATTTTTAAATTCGTTGAAAAATTCGGCTAAAAAATGAATTCATTAGTTATTCGGATACGCGATTTACACGAAAATTATACGTTCATCCATTAAAAATTCGGGATAAAAAATTTGGCTATTAAATTAATTTTTTTCTCTAGATTATACTATTAGCATAAATAATTATAATTTTTAAAATTAATTTAATCAACCTATTTTATAAATAAAAAAAATACTCACTCAAAAAAAAAGAAACAAAAAATAATGAAAACACAACACTAAAACACTCACATAGAACAAAAAAAATTTCACAAAAAAAAAAAAAAAAATTATAGATAAAAAAAATTAAATTAATTAATAATAAGTATTAACTTTACTCACAAGTCACAAATTACCAAACTTTGAATTAATACATAAATTTACAAAATCACAACCCACAAAGCGAAGAAGATGACGAGCGACACGCGGCCCGGAGGGTTCCGATGGAGAGTGGCGGGCGCCCTGAGAGGGGTTTCGATGGTAAGCAGCGAGCAGCCTGAGAGGGTTCCAATGGCGAGCGGCAGGCATCCTGGGAAGGGTTTCGATGGTGAGCGGCGAGCGGGGAGGGTTCCAATCCGATGGCGAGCGGCGAGCGCACGCGGTTTCGACTTTTGATTCGGTGGCAAGCGCACGGGGCTGGGTGGGCAGCGTGGGAGGAGGTGGGTGTGAGAGGGCGTGAGAACAGAGGAGAAGGTGGGGGTGCTGTGAGTAGTGAGGGATTATTTATTTTTATTTATTTATTTATTTATTTATTTATTTATTTATTTATTTTTTTATTTTTTTGGAAAGAGATAAGTGTGAATTTTTCAAAGAAAAAATTCGGATTCATGAATTATTCGCGAATAATGATTTTTGCTAAAAAATTTACGAATTTTTTCGAATCTTTGAAAAAATTCGAGAAAGACCCGTTTAATTCGGATTTTCAAAAATTCGCGAATAATTTACGAATTATTCACGAATTAACTAACTATGCACCCAATATCTCAAAATGAAGCTTCCCACAGCACAATTGAAGTGTCCTCCATCATAAGAGCATCCCCAAGTCTCAAAAAATTTATCTTTAATTCCCTTTAATAATCAAATTAAGCAAAGGGTGTGATGCTGCCCAAGAACACATTAAAATTTCAGCACCAACTTCCAAAAATTATAGGGACCAATCCATAAGGAATTTTAAACTGAAATAAAAAAGAGAAATATTCACCTTGATCTTAAGAAGATGTCCCAACTTGAAGTTCTGAAAAAGACTCAATATTCTCAAAGTTATCCTCAAACCAAGGCTCAATACTCAAATGAGCAATCAAAATCTGCACTGTTATAATCCCTAAAACAGATCTGATAAGATCAATAATGTTACCTAGTCAAATGTGCTCCAATTTCTGCAAGCAAGGTACCAATGGATTCCTCTCCGAGAGTAAATGCAAATCGAGCCAAAGAACACCAAAATCCATGCACGGATCACGAAAAATTACATAATTACTTTAGACCATCCAAAACTCAATCTTAACAGTCCAATTGTAATAATCAGGATTTTTATTTTTAAATAAATAAAAGAAAAAAATGAAATTGAAGTTGATTTTGAATTCGAAAGAGCAAAATGACCTAATTGATCATTTACCGGTGTGCAAGTTGCACAGTTTACGAGACGAAAATATCACTTTCCAAATCCGAGCCTGATCTCGGAAATCCGAGATCACCAGTGCGACCGTCTCGTCGAACTGATCAGAAATAATATAGACTAAATTTCAATCCGACGGTTGAATCGTCTAGAAATCAGCAAAGAAGCGGGCGGGACCCATGACTTAAGTGAATAGTGGATTTGAATAGTAATGAACAGTAGCCTCTGATTTTAATTCCCCTCGGTAACAACGTTGACCAATCCACTATCTGGACTCCGAACATAGCGATCCAGGTAGTCGTTTTGATCGGCTTTGTCGATCTGAGCACAATGGCGCTGACGGAAATTCCGTTTGACGACCCTAGAGTCTCGAAAAGCATGAAAAATTGTATAATTGGACAGTCATTATGGACCGAGAATTTATCCGGACATTTCGTCGAAAATCAAAAATCGCTACCTGCTAGTTTTTGTCGAGCCGGACGTGGTGGCGAAATCCGTTTTTCGATTTGACGACTAAAATGCCTCGAAAAGCATGAAATACGGCGAAAAATGCGATATTTTACACAAACACCCTGTATTTCATGCTCTGAAATCCGTGCCACTTCATGGTGAAGGACCTAGGTGTGAAACAAACATTCTGTGAGGGACTTGGAACAAAAATTGCAATGTGGAGGGACCAAAAGGCATTTTGTTGCATTAGTATAAAGGTTGCTTTAGGGTTTCTCTCGAGCAACCCTAAACCCAGAGACATTGCAGCCAACCACCATAGTCGACCCCTTCATCCCCCTCTGCTCCCTTCACGATCGCCACGCTGCCGGCCGCCGCCTCCTCTCGCCGGAGAAGGAGAAGAAACAAATGAGAAGCTTAGATCTTAGTTGGGTTTGAGTAGGAAGCAACGAGGGGATCTCATCTTGCACCAGACTTTTTCTGGAATCTCCTCTGTGCCTGTGAGACCCAGCCGAGGTGTTCCCGACACCTTGCACCGCCGCGCGCCGCCGGCGGGGTATCTCCTTCTTTTTCCTTTTTCCGACGATGTGAGTTCTTGCAACCCTTCTGTTTTAAATGACCCAAGGACCTATGTGGTAGTTTCCTGATGTTGAGAGGACCAACTTGGTGAAGCCCGAGTCGCCGCCGTCGACCCTGTTGCCGGCGAGAGCAACATCTCGCCGAAAAACCGCATTTTGGCCGATCTTGGGCGTGGCTTCATCCAACCGTTGGAACCTATATCTGAACCATTGGATTTCTTCCTCTTGACGACTACAGGGGTTCCATCAAGTTTGGTGGAAAACGGCTAAGGATCCAAGCCGCACGAGCCAGCCCTAGAATCGGGTCATCTTCTTCCTCGGCCGATCTTCGCCATCCGGCGCCGTCGCTCACCCGCGCTGCCGGCCATCGACTTGTCAAGCACCGTAGCACCAAGAGAGACCATTTGATCCAAGTTGGAGGGCCTCTTGTGCTTCGGTCGGAATCCACCATTAGAGCACCTTCATCTTCACCGAGCTCGGTTGGGCTCGGTCGCCGGACGTCGCCGCCACCTCTAACCACTGTCCGAGCACTCAGGTGAGTTCTCTGGGGTGAGAGGAACTTCTTCATGCATTTGCATGAAAGCTTGAACGTAAGGGATCTTACTTCTATGGTTGCACCAGGTTGTAGCCCGAGCTTATCACCCAGCCGCCTCCTGAAGCCGCCGGCGTTGGGTCTGGTCGTGACCGAGCGTCATCTGGGTCCAGCCTCTCACTGCTGCTGCCTCAGATTGCACCTTGATCCCGAGTTGAACAAGGCTCGGCCAAACCGAGCCCTAGCTTTGTTGGGGGATTGGATTACCTTGCTCCGGAAATCTTTCCGGCGGGTCTGCGACGCACCAGAGGTGAGCCCTCGACTCTGTTTATCCTCCTATACATGATGCTCATGCTAATTGCTGGTTAGAACGAGTAGTTAGGTTGGTTGACTAAGCTAGGTCTTGTAGACTTAGTTTTTATTGGGCCAACTTTGCCCTTGGGCCCCGTGCCAGTTCAAACTCATGAGCACGAGTTTTGTCGCGTCGAATCGAACGCGCTGTAATTTACGGCATAGTCAACGGCTTCCTGGTTTGGAAGAACGAGTCGAAACAACGGTTATAATAGTGTATGTATAGCAACATTTCGATCAGGAAATTACGATTTGGTCCGTGTCCGCCCGAACATCAAAATTACGATGTTTAGGGTCAGCAGGTGTAGTTGGATGGTATTGGGATATTTTTATGACCGTTGGCGGGTCATGATTGGAGGTTCAGTGGATTTTCGAGTTCCGGTAAAAGCCTGGTTTCGGCTAAGTTTCCCCGTGTTAGCGTCATATTATTATAGTGTTGTCAGGACGGGTATGAGTGAGTCTGTTTCTGATTTCAGTTTTTGTTCAGGGCCCAGCAGTTCAGCACCAGCCTCCCAGTAGTCTACGGGAGTCGGGATCGGCCTACATTGAGGTGGGTTATCTTCGGTCCGGGCTTTATCTTTTCGGTCCTCTGGTTGCTTTAGTCTAGTCGGACACTTGTTCTTGATTTAGCCCTGATGATTTTGCCTATATGTCATATATTCCTACATGATAGACATTGTTTTCCTTAGACATATCCTATATACATGCTCGTCAGTTCTTATATCTCAGTACAGTAGATTTCATGGTCTGATCATGCCTGTTGATTTCTATCATATCTGTCACTTGTTATACTGCATTTATATCCAGAGATACTCGCTTTTATATTCAGATATGCATGATAGACCCATGATTGATATATACAGATAGTTGCTTCCCTGTTGGGATCTCGGCTTGTTGCCGACTACCCAGTCATTAGACCGCGAGCTTGAGCATAGCATTATGATCGCCACGCACTGCTGTACTTCACGTACACTGACGGTTTGTCCACCGTCATAGTGTTCTTTACCGGTAAAGTGGTTTAGAGGAAGGACCCGTGAGCCCTTTGCATCGGGAATGCTTGGCATCTGTGAGTGCAGGGTTATGTCAGCCAGATATGGTGCGGATCGGTGGCACTAGCCTGAGGTTCTGTGAGACCAATAGTGGCATTGTGATTGGGTACTTGAGTTTCTTTTCTTGACGCATAACTTTTATTAACATGTTCTGTCACATGTAGTTATTTATTCTGTACCCTATCTGCTCAGCTTTTGCTTGATTATTTACAGTCATATCATGATTATCAGCATTTATTTGATATCTGTAGTTATACTCCTGTCATCATGCTTGATTATCTGCAGTAGACATTTCTACTTATTTCATCTTGTGATCCGTATACTCGATTATCAGTAGACCTATTATTTGGTTATTCAGCTTTTATCCACTGACCAGTTACTATCCGCAGATTTTAGTACCCAGTAGGTACGATTAGCTATTTCTCGGCTCGTCGTGCCCACTGGGATACACTGTCGTTGTATCTCATACCCCTTGGGTGACCATTTTTCAGGTCCGTCGGATGAAGGGATGTCGGGACGTACGAGTGAGGCTGTCACGATATAGCTGTCCCCCTGATGATCTATCTGAGATTTCGAGATTTTGATTATTAGCAGTTGATTATGACATCTTAGTACTTTAGTTTTTGGTTTCATTATGATGTTTAAAATTGATGATAAGAAGTTACTATTATCATGTTTTAGTTTTGGTTTGTTTAAGTCAGTTATTTATGTTGTTGGTTTAGTTAAAATATGTACTTGATCTCTGATTGTATGATAGTGTACTTGCCTAGCCGTGCATGTATAGGGGAGACTCTGTCCGTTTGGATAGAGAATTTTCTATGCATGTGGCGGTCTGTTACGCCCAGTAGTTGTAACTTTGATTTCAAAAAAAAAAAAAAAAAAAAAAAAAGACTGGATTTTAAACTCGGGGCGTGACACCAATACTTAAACCAGAACACAAGAGTTCCAAAGATGATAATTATACATCAAGAAAATCTCAGATCTAGGGGAAATGGTACATACCAATGTTGTAGATTTTCGAGTCCTGGAAATTTCCTCACAAAAATCATTCCAAAAATCGCATCCTACAGTCTAGAAAAGCCAAAACACCACAGACTGACCAAAACTCCAGGCTGAAACAAAGGGTCCTAAAGATGGCCTCCAAACTCTATAAAATATCATGATCGAAGGAAAGATTTGAATATCAAAGTTGTAGGCCTACCTCTCGTGAAGACACAGAACAAAAAATCAGGTCAAAACTCTCTATGGTTAGCTCTGTAGGATTTTTGCACCGAAACGCGACGAAGTGGGCTGTGAATGCAGCAATGGTGATGCCCTCAAAGGTAGAAGAAGAAGATGATCAAAGAGCCTTCAAAAATCCCCAAAAAATCATGCACTGTAGTGGACATGTAGATGGAGCTCTGGTAAAAATCCTCCAAAAAATCTAAGTTCCAAAGTGTTAAGGATTTTGTTTTGGCGTATTTCGTAAAGTGTTCTAAGTCTTGAAGATTGAAGATGAAGAATTATGGATCATATACATCAATCTCAAGAAGAATGAATTCAAAAGGATCAGGCACGTTTAACTAAATAATCTTGGTGATCCGAATACATTTGTATAGTTTGGAAACATTTTGGAGTATTTTTCAATTCATAAAAATAAAAAACTGGATAAGTTGAGTGTTCAGGATCCGGATCAGGGCATTCCAGTCCGGAACCCGAACAGAGTTGAGTTCATGCGGAATTCCAGTCCGGAACAGTCCCCATTGAGTCCGGACCCCGAACTCAGGTTTTGCTGAAATTGCATGAACAGTCCGGATCATTAAATTCCAGTCAGGACCCCGAACTTGTTTTCTTGGAAAAATTCTGTCTAAAGACGACAGTCCGGATCAGACTAATCCAGTCCGGACCGCCATGCGCGAAAAATTCCAGATAAGTTAGTTTTTTATTCTTATCTCTTTCCAAAGGTTTCTAACCTATAAATACACCATACTTTCATCTTTTAGGGTAACCGAAAAATAATAAAAAATTCACATATAGAGAAGAAAGGAAAACACGATCAATTTCATGTTTCTTCGTCTATATTGATCAATTTGATTCTTGGGTTTTCAAAACTCTTATTTCTTATAGAATCAAATTGATGAATACTTAGATGGTGTTTTCTTATCTATCTTTGATCTAAGTATTCGGCGGATTATCATCACCAACAAATCAACGATTTCCGAGAGGACAATCAGCGCGAGGATTCGCGTGGCCTTGTGGATTCAAGGTGCTACCGCTTTCGTGGATTCGGAGCGAGGTGCGTTCGTGTGATCGATACGTACTAAAAATTGGTGAAAATCGTGGATTCGAGGCGCGTTGTGGAGCAACCGGAGAAGATCTACTTAGAGCGTATGAAAAATGTTGAGTCGTAGAGTTACGGTATATCACCTTGTACGTGTTTAATCTTAGTGGATTTCGCTGTGTTATCGGTCTCGTGGTTTTTTACTCCTGTGACGGAGTTTTCTACGTAAAATTTTGCGTACTTATTTATTTTTCCGTATTGGGTTATTTTTACGCAACGATTTGGTGTGTTTATTGTTTACACCTATTCACCCCCCCTCTATGTGGTTTTTCCCTTATTCAGATCCATTATTCACATAACCCACAAGTGGTATCAGAGCGGGAATAGGGTTGTAAACAATATTTGAAGGCGGAAACATCAATAGACCACCGTTCTTCGATGGAACAAATTACGCATATTGGAAAGTACGCATGAGAGCGTTCTTGATTTCCATCGATGAACGAGTTTGGCAATCAATTGAGTTTGGATGGTCATATCCTACTGAGATTATTGCCGATGGTATTGCCACAATCAAACCTAGGTCGAAATGGACCAAGGAAGAAATTGATGCATCTTCTTACAACGGCAAGGGAATTAACGCTTTATTTAATGCTTTGTCTCAAACTGAGTTTTCTCGCATCTCGGCATGTGAGGCCGCGAAAGAAATCTGGGATACTCTACAAGTTACACATGAGGGTACAAATTTAGTGAAGATTCAAAAACTGCAAATGCTTACAAGCCAATTTGATTCAATTTATATGGCAGAAAATGAATCTTTCACAGATTATTATACACGATTGCAAGATATCGTAAATACATGTGCTAACTTGGGAGAGAAAATTTTAGAATCGAAAGTTGTAAGAAAGATTTTGAGAACTCTTCCTGAAAGATTTCGCTCTAAGGTTGCAGCCATTGAAACAGTAAAACATCCAGACGAAATCAAAGTAGAAGAATTAGTTGGTGCACTTCAAACTTATGAAATGACTTTTCCTACTAACTATTCTTCTGGAAAGCCTTCCTCTTCTTCTAAGTCTTCAGGTTTTGCATTGAAATCAACGAAGGAAGAAGACGCGGATTCATCCTCCTCAGACGCTGATGATAATTTATCAATGGATGATTTCAAGAAACAACTTGCATTCTTGACAATAAAATTTCACCGAAGCTTTCGAAGGGAAAATTCAAGCAAACCATCATCCTTCGTTAAGTCCAAGAAAGGCAAAGAAAATTCAAGCTTTAAATCAAGAAAGCAAGAGGGTTCTTCAAAGGACAAGAAGAACAACGAGGGACAAATCCAGTGCTTCAAATGCCGAGGTTTTGGTCATATCTCAACGGAGTGTCCCAACAAGAATCCGTCAAAGAAGAAGGCTATGCAAGCCGTCACATAGGATGACACTTCCACTTCTGATGAGTCATCTTCTAGTGATGAGGATAATAACGCCACAGCATTTATTGTGTCCACAACTTAACCTTTCGTGTATTTTTCAGCGACTTCCTCTGGTTCATTATCCATCTCCTCCTTGAATGAAAAAACTGCAACGGAAGATGAACCAAGCGATTCCGAAGGTGAATATTTTGCTTTTGCCTACCATAAATTAATTATTAAAGGACTGCAAGAAATTGGCAAAACAAAATAAAAGTTTGAGAAGAAGATTGTGGGATCTTGAAGAACAATCTAAAAAGGCAACTTCTCTCTCAAACGCTTGAAGAGGAAAGGGATAACTTGGTCAAAATAAATGTTTCCCTTCAAGAGAAGAACGAGCATTTCGGGAAGGAAAATATCAAATTGGTGATTAAAGCAAATCACTTCTCGAAGCTCCACTCCGAGGCTCAACAAGAAAAATTGGAAATGACGAAGACCATATTTCAACTTAAGGAAGATTTGAAGCGATTCTCTCCAGGAAGGAGCAAGTTGGATAAATTGCTTGGTCTTGGTCAAACGGACCGTTTGGGCCTTGGATACGTTCAAACTAGTGAGGATCCAAGTTTGAGCTGTACGAAGTTTGTGCCCCAGTCGGTCTCAACTCCTCCTCCGACGAAAATTACCGCAACCAACGTTGACAAGCCTACCTCATCCTTCTCGGGTACAACTTCAACCAAGGTATGTTATCGTTGTGGTTTTGCAGGGCACATAAGATCAAATTGTAAGAATGGAGCCAAACGAACAAATCAAGCACATCTTGCAATGACTACCATCAAGAACAAAGGCCGGAATTCAAGAAGAAACCAATCAAAGGTGAAGAACTATGGTAGTACACCACCCGAGACGACATCGTCATGGAACTTAAAGAAAAGTTATCAACCGAACAAGACCCGTTCACCAACGAGATCAACTTCATGATCATTGCCGACGTATTCCAAAACTCGTAAGGTTTGGGTGCGCAAAGGTAAAATTTTTCCTTGTCTTGTCATTCATACATCACTACATGCATATGACAATTCGTCTTGGTATCTGGACAGTGGTTGTTCCCGTCACATGATTGGTGATAAAAACTATTTTCAAACTTTAGAGAAAACCTCCGGAGGACTTGTAGTTTTCGGAGATGGTCGATCTTCAAACATAGTTGGCAAAGGAACAATTGCTATTCCAGATGGCCCGGTTTTGAACAATGTTTTATTTGTTGAAGGCCTTAAGACTAACCTCATAAGCATTAGTCAATTATGTGATAATAGTTTTTCAGGTAATTTCTCTTCTGTTGAATGCATTGTAACTGACGAAAACCATTCATTCTTTTTGAAAGGGGTTAGATCTCAAAATAACTGTCACGCCCCGGGTGTAAACCAGAACCCGGGTCCGTCTACAGATCCGCCGTGCACACAGAATTTTCCGCGTACACGAAGCGCTGGTAACCTGCTCAGATATAAGATGTACAATAAAAGAGCATAAAACAGAGCTGAAATAGAAGAAGCACATAGTAACTGAAATCCAAGTAAAGCTGTATCAATACAATAGTCTCCCAGCTCACCAAAATGATACATCCAGCTGGCTATAGCCAGACCTAAAATAAAAGGAAAGCACAATAGTCTGGGTACAATATCTGACTAATACAATCCCTCAGCTCACAGGAGATCTATCTGTTCAGCGATCCCCTTACCTCGATCAGCTCCCGCAGACGACTCTGCAATATAAAGGAGAAGAAACAGAGAACAATAATGGGGGTGAGAACTACTAGATAAACCAGTAGCCTCCCCTAGTGGGTAAAACCTCAAACACTGACGCACCCACTAGGACTACTAGAGGCAAAAGGGAAGGGCAGTGGTATGCTATAGAGACTACTGAAAAGGGGAAACTATCACTACTATGCCTCTACTGCCATGCCAAAAGAAATGACTATATGTATGCCTCAGTATCTATCCTGCCTGCCTGAATAGACCCAATCTAGTCACCAGTAAAAACTGGTACTGCCTGCTCTGCCGTGCCGTGTCGTATCGGGTATGCCAGCCCACACATAACACCGATGCGAAAAGGAGTCTCAAGGACTCATGAATAGTCTGCCGCGCGCACTCCGGAGTCGCACTCGAGGGGAGCGACCCACACGAGTAAAATGCCTCTGTAATAAGTATCCCTGTAACCAGTATCTCTGTATAGCAGGACTAGATCATGACTATGAGCAAAGTGGGAAAATCCGTCCACTAATGAAATCTGATACCCAATCTGATGTAAAGATAATCATCCGGTCAGCCGCCTACTATCCGCAGTTACCGTAATAACCCATAAGACCAAAACTGATAGAATAGTCAACCTCTGGCCAACCGCCTGATGACTGCGGTTACCATAATGCCCCACAACCCATAATAGAGTCTAACCTGTCCCAGACTCAAAGCCTCAGCTACACTATCCCAAACCCTGCTCAAACCGAGCAACATGAATCCAGATGCGAAGGAGAATAGTAAAACATGGTTTCTCCTAAGTCAAGTCCCAAAAATAGTGTAGCAATAAATAGTGGCCTATCTAGATGTCCAAACAAGCATGCAAAGGGTTACTGTTGAAAACTGAAAGAAAATATCGGATATTTATTTAGAAAAAGATGATTTTGTGATAAGTTTGTTGCATGCGATGATAGGTTCCAGCATATGTCCCGCAATAACGTCCCAGTTTATCATAAAAGATCTGCCATATTATTTGTGGGGTTTTTACTTATGAATTTCATGATTAAAACACCGATTATCAGTTTAAAGTCGGGAGTCTCTAATACTCCTAGTGAGATAGTCAGAAGTGAGGTAAGCAACAACCACCCACCTCGAAAAGCGTGATCCACACCCAAAAAGGTCTCCTTGCTGTCCGCAGTCTCCTACCCCCGCTACTCGTCGAAAAAGAGCACAACTGAACAGAATAATACACCTGGTGTAAACACGGATCCCAAAATACAGCCTTATTATTATTTTTCCAGCCAGTTCACAAAAGGGGATTCTCACCTCTGTACAGTGCTCAGGATAATCCAGAAAAATTACGGTTGCGTTCCTTGCGACGAGTAGATCAAAATCGACTACTTAAACGTCTCGATCCGATGTTCCTAGGCCAAGATATAAATCAGAGAAGTCGGGGCTGTCCAGAAAATATCACAGCAAAAAGGGGGGTCAAAGGTGCCTCGGGAACCGTGCCAAAAGTGCGAAACGGAGCAAAGTGATCAACACGAAAAACGAAGCCTTACCTCTTACGGTCGCGCTGTCGAAGAAATCGTTCAAAAATTCCTCCTGGTTAGCACACAGCGAATTTCCGACTGAACTGTGACGGAAAATGGGCCGAAATTAGAAATCGTCGCAGTGCGCCGTGTCGCAGATAACTCGCTGTCGGAAAATCCCAAAGTTCTGAAATTTCTAGGGTAGATAGAGGATAGAGAGAGGAAAAACTTTCATTAAGGGCTCACTGCCAAATTCTCTCTCTAGAATTCGCAAATGGCATAGAGAGAGAGAGGGGGTATTTATAATGGGCCAAAATCCCTATTCGGGCTGCACACCGAATCCGGGCCGAACACGGGACACCGAATCCGGCCACTCAGATTGCGCCGCGTGTTCCAGAACACGAAACAGCCAAACAGGAGCCAATGATATTGCGCCACGTGTCCCAGCCGCCCACGTGTTTCACGCGCCCGGTGCACGTGGTCGGCCGTGCGCCCGCCAATGAACAGTGGCCACGTGTCCCACGTGGTCCACGGGGCGCACGAGCCCGGTCTACGCGCCGGGTCTTCCGGATCCTGTCGGCGAATCACGTGATGCCACGTGTCACAGACAACGCCGCCTCCTTTGACGCCGCCGGACCAATCAGGAGCTGCCACGTGGCATTCCAAATATTCGGTGCACCCGGTGCACGCCTTGCCTGTGGACCCCGCGCCTGCGGCCTGCCCGCGCCCGCCTGCGCCTGCCCGCGCCTGCCCGCGGCCCTTCTCCGCCCTTGCGCCGCCCTGCGCCGCCGCGTGCCGCTGCCCGCCGCCGTCCGCCGGCGCCGGAACAGTATTTCCGGCCGCCGGAATTACTGTTACGGTGAACAGTAACTTTTTGCCAAAAAATAAGTTATATATACCATTTTGATCGTTTTCGCGCGCTGAGTCCGAATTCGCCATCCGTTTCTGCAAATTCTCATCCAAAATTTTGGCGAAAGCTCCCGAAAGGCCCACTTGATCCGTTTTTCGCGCCGGATCCATTTCTGAAGTCCGTTTTCGACGCTGCAAGCTCCATTACACTCAGTGGCTTCTTCTAATCACCGTTAATGCCTCAAAAACCTTTCATAAAAAAATCCGGATCATCACATCCTCCCCCACTAAAAAGAGTTTCGTCCTCGAAACGAAATCATACCTCAGTCCAAAGCCTCAAACAGGTAGGGGTAGGTGTTCAACATTTCTGACTCGAGCTCCCACGTCGCCTCGCGTTCGTCATGATTGCTCCAAAGGATCTTCACATAGGGAATAGTTCGACTGCGCAATTCTCTCACCTCTCGATCCAGAATTCGTAGTGGACGCTCCTCGTACTTCAAATCCTCGCTGATCTCGAGCGGTGTGAAGTCGATGACGTGCGACGGGTCGAAGACATATCTCCTCAGAGTAGAAACATGAAATACATTGTGGACACCAGCAAGTCTCGGGGGAAGTGCAAGTCGGTAAGCAACTGGCCCGATACGTTCCAATACCTCAAAGGGTCCAATGTATCGGGGGCTAAGCTTCCCACGAATGCCGAATCTCCTGATTCCTTTGGACGGCGAGACTTTCAGGAATACGTGATCTCCAACTTGAAATTCTAAGTCTCGTCGCCGAACATCGGCATAACTCCTTTGTCGGCTTTGGGCGGTCTGAAGATGCTTCCGAATCACTCGGACCTTCTCTTCTGCCTCTAACAACACATCTGGTCCCAAGGTTCGCCTCTCGCCCACGTCACTCCAATAAAGTGGTGATCGACACTTGCGTCCATACAACGCTTCAAACGGAGCCATCTTAATGCTCGCTTGAAAGCTGTTGTTGTACGCGAACTCAGCTAAAGATAAGTGTCGAATCCACCCTCCGCCGAAATCTAAGACGCAAGCCCTCAGCATGTCTTCCAGGATTTGTATAGTCCGCTCTGACTGCCCATCAGTCTGCGGATGGAAAGCCGTACTGAACCTCAGTTCAGTCCCCAAGGCTGTTTGCAAACTCCTCCAGAAATGCGAAACAAACCTTGGGTCTCTATCTGATACTATGGAGGCTGGTATTCCATGTAGCCTCACTATCTCATCAAGATATAACTGGGCTAGTCGCTCGAGTGACCAAGTAGTTTGTATAGGCAAAAAGTGTGCTGACTTGGTAAGTCGATCTACAACTACCCAGATAGCATCAGCACCTCCCTGTGCCCTCGGCAATCCGACCACAAAATCCATCGTAATGTGGTCCCATTTCCACGTGGGAATTGGGAGACTCTGTAACTTGCCAGCTGGCACTCGATGCTCAGCTTTCACCTGCTGACAAGTTAGACACTGAGCCACAAATCTCCCAATATCTCTTTTCATGCCATTCCACCAGAAGTGTGCCTTGAGGTCCTTATACATCTTAGTCCCACCAGGGTGCAGGGTATAAGGTGTATAATGGGCCTCTCGCAATATCTGCTCTCTGATCTCCGCATCCATTGGCACACATGCTCGGTCCTTGTACCTCAGTACTCCCGAAGCATCCATTTTAAAATCCCCTGACTGATCACTCGGAATCTGATCTCTAATCCTGGTCAAGTGGGGGTCCTCACTCTGTTTCTCCCTGATCCTGTCCATCAGAGTGGGCTGCACGACTAAAGAGGTCAGTCTAGCAGAGACCCCAGGGGACACAACCTCTATCTCAAGTCGCCTCATCTCCTCCAATAGTGGCGCCTGATTTGTAATTAACATGGACAAACTCTGCACTGCTCTTCTGCTCAAAGCATCAGCAACCACATTGGCCTTACCTGGATGGTAAAGGATTTCCACGTCATAATCCTTTAACAGCTCCAACCATCGGCGTTGCCTTAGGTTTAGCTCCTTCTGTGTGAACAGATACTTTAGGCTCTTGTGGTCGGTGTAGATCTCACAGTGCTCCCCATACAGGTAATGGCGCCAAAGCTTCAATGCAAACACTACGGCAGCAAGCTCCAAGTCATGGGTAGGGTAATTCTTCTCATAATCCTTGAGCTGTCGCGATGCATAAGCAATTACCCTCCCTTCCTGCATCAACACACAACCAAGTCCACTGTGCGATGCGTCACTGTAGATCACATATCCTTTCCCCATAACTGGGAGGGAAAGGATAGGAGCGGTCATCAATCTACTCTTCAGCTCCTCGAAGCTCCTCTGGCAGTCCTCACTCCAAATAAACTTGGTTCCTTTACGCGTCAAACGAGTGAGGGGTGTGGAGAGCTTCGCAAAGCCTTCCACAAACCGACGATAATACCCAGCTAATCCCATGAAGCTGCGTACCTCAGAAACAGTCGTCGGTCGGGGCCAATCCCGAACTGCCTCAATCTTCGCCGGGTCTACTGCCACACCAGCGGCGGAAATCACATGGCCCAAGAAAGCTACCTCCCGAAGCCAAAACTCGCACTTTGTCAGCTTGGCATACAACTTCTTTTCTCGTAGAAGTTGTAGCACAATCCTCAGTGCTCCTCATGCTCAGCATCACTTCGGGAGTAAACCAGAATATCATCGATGAACACTACTACGAATCGATCCAAGTATGGTCGGAAGATTCGGTTCATTAAATCCATGAATGCGGCAGGGGCATTAGTCAGCCCAAAAGGCATAACTGTAAACTCATAATGCCCGTACCGTGTCTGAAAGCTGTCTTCGGGATATCCTCGGCCTTCACCTTCAACTGGTGGTAACCGGATTGCAGATCTATCTTGGAAAAGACACAAGACCCTTGCAGCTGATCAAAGAGATCATCAATGCGCGGCAAAGGGTACTTGTTCTTGATGGTCACTTTATTCAATTCCCTATAGTCCACACATAATCGTAGTGACCCATCCTTCTTCTTCACGAATAGCACCGGCGCTCCCCAAGGCGACACACTTGGTCTAATAAAACCTTTATCCATCAAATCCTGGAGTTGCGCCTTAAGCTCTCGCAGCTCAGCCGGTGCCATCCGGTAAGGAGCCTTAGAGATTGGCGCAGTTCCTGGAACTACGTCAATCACAAACTCAATTTCTCTATCTGGCGGCATACTAGTCAGCTCAGGTGGAAAGACATCCGGAAACTCGCGGGCAATAGGGATATCCCCGAGTCCCACCGCCGCCGTAGGCCCCTCAACAACACTAGCCAAAAAGGCTACACATCCTCGATGGATCATCTGCCTCGCTCGGGAAGTCGAAATCATAGAGGCAAAGAAAGCACTCTGACATCCCCGGTATACAAACATCTCCTGGCCTGGCTCTCTAAATGTGATAGTCCTCGCGGCACAATCAATAGTCGCGAAATATCGAGCCAGCCAGTCCATCCCGAGAACCACGTCAAAGTCCGTCAGCTGTTTCAAGACCAATAGGTCTGCTGGCATAATCCAGGACTCAATTTGCATCGGGCAGGACCAACAACACTCCTCCACGTGCAAAGTGTGATCGGGAATCTGAACCTCTAGTGCACGTGGCAAAAGTCCTACCTCTAACCCATGTAATGATGCAAACGATCTACTAATAAAAGAATGTGATGCTCCAGTATCAAATAAAGTACGAGTCCTAATGCCAGAAAGTAAGGTGATACCTGCCACCACATGATCTGCTGCCGAAAAGTCCTCTACTTTCGCAGCATACACTCGCCCGCTCTGAGCTGGAGGGCGATAGTCTGTGGGATGGGAAGAAGATGGCCTGCTTGCCGGAGCATAAGGTCGCTGCTGAGATGGCGGTCGTTGCTGTAGTGCAAAAGGAGCTGATGTTGAAGAAGGTGCTGCAGATGTCGCCACCGGGCAAGTAGCTCGTATATGACCCGGCTGTCCGCATCGATAACAGCGGCCAATCCTCAAATCACACGTGTTTGATGGATGCTGGCCTTTGCAGAAAACACACGTCTCTGTAGGCTGGGTCGGTCTCGACTGCTGCTGTTGTCTCTGAGACCGTTGCTGCCGCTGAGGTCCACGCTGCGATGACTGAGATCTTTGCTGCTGTTGCTGGGGCCTCTGGGATCCACCAGGCCCTCGCCGCTCAGAATGCCCACGGCTGGAAAACTGAGGCCGCGGCGGTCGTGGCGGCCTCCACGAACTAGCCTGTCCCCCAACCTCCGGTGCCGGTCGCTTCGCCCCCGGAATCACTACGGGAGCTGGAGCTACCTCCTCCATTACTACCTCCCCGCACTCGACATAGAGTGCCTGCTCCATCGAGGCCTCCAAGGTCTGCAACCTACGTGAACGAACTAACTGAAAAAGGTCTCGGCGCAACCCTCGCTCGAACATGTAGATCCGGTGCGCCTCATCCCTGGCCACGTTCGGTACACTTGCCAACAACTGATTGAAATTGGCAATGTACTCGTGTACGGGCCGATCTCCTTGTCGGAGGTTTCTCAACTGCTCCTCCAACCTCTGCCGGACGCTTTCTGGGAAGAAAGCCCCGAGAAGGAGATTGCGGAACTCCGCCCAGGCCAAGAGCTGAGCCCCAGGCGGACCCGCCGGTCGAACACGCCGCCACCATGCTTCGGCGTTGTGTTCCAAAAAGTTCGTCGCCAATATCACCTGATATCGCTCCTCGATAAACAACGTCTCAAAACGTCGCTCCATTGCCGTGATCCATGACTCTGCCTCCCACGGCTCAATATTTTGCCCCGAAAAATGGGGTGGGTCAAATTTGCGGAACCTTATCAACATGTCCACCAATCCCCGCTGCTCTGCCGGTGTAAGAGATCCCGTCAACCCAGACGGCTGTCTACCATTACCCCGAGCGACAGGGGATGCTGGGGTCACTGGTACAACTGGGGGAGCCACAGCAGGGGATGATGGTACTGGAGAACTCTCTGGGGGTGCTACAACAGGCTGCGCTCTCTGTTCTAACATCTGCGTCAGCCGACTCATAGCCTCCTCCTGACGCCGAACAGCCTCCGACATCTGAGCCATCTGAGCCTGTAGCTCCTGCACCTCACTATGCTGACCCTGCCCGGACTCCTCCTGATCTGGCTCAGGGGAAGAGGGCTGAGAACGCGTCAACATCCTGCGTCGCGGAGGCATCCTGCCACAAGGAACCACCATCAATAACATAACCCCACACGACCCAATCTAGCGAAAGTCAAGGACATCCCCCTATTTCTGTGACTTTATGTTGTCTGCAGCCAACATAACTGTTCACTAGAAATAGGATATGTCGATCCCTCTTCTCCTACTAGAAGAGTCAAACAAATAAATCAACGACTTTCGCAAAAAGTTCCGTCTCTCACGACCTATCATCCTAGGGTCTGCCTAAAAGCCTAGGGTTTCCTATGTCCCAACTGACCTATCCCTAAGCTCTGATACCAACTTAATCTGTCACGCCCCGGGTGTAAACCAGAACCCGGGTCCGTCTACAGATCCGCCGTGCACACGGAATTTTCCGCGTACACGAAGCGCTGGTAACCTGCTCAGATATAAGATGTACAATAAAAGAGCATAAAACAGAGCTGAAATAGAAGAACCACATAGTAACTGAAATCCAAGTAAAGCTGTATCAATACAATAGTCTCCCAGCTCACCAAAATGATACATCCAGCTGGCTATAGCCAGACCTAAAATAAAAGGAAAGCACAATAGTCTGGGTACAATATCTGACTAATACAATCCCTCAGCTCACAGGAGATCTATCTGTTCAGCGATCCCCTTACCTCGATCAGCTCCCGCAGACGACTCTGCAATATAAAGGAGAAGAAACAGAGAACAATAATGGGGGTGAGAACTACTAGATAAACCAGTAGCCTCCCCTAGTGGGTAAAACCTCAAACACTGACGCACCCACTAGGACTACTAGAGGCAAAAGGGAAGGGCAGTGGTATGCTATAGAGACTACTGAAAAGGGGAAACTATCACTACTATGCCTCTACTGCCATGCCAAAAGAAATGACTATATGTATGCCTCAGTATCTATCCTGCCTGCCTGAATAGACCCAATCTAGTCACCAGTGAAAACTGGTACTGCCTGCTCTGCCGTGCCGTGTCGTATCGGGTATGCCAGCCCACACATAACACCGATGCGAAAAGGAGTCTCAAGGACTCATGAATAGTCTGCCGCGCGCACTCCGGAGTCGCACTCGAGGGGAGCGACCCACACGAGTAAAATGCCTCTGTAATAAGTATCCCTGTAACCAGTATCTCTGTATAGCAGGACTAGATCATGACTATGAGCAAAGTGGGAAAATCCGTCCACTAATGAAATCTGATACCCAATCTGATGTAAAGATAATCATCCGGTCAACCGCCTACTGTCCGCGGTTACCGTAATAACCCATAAGACCAAAACTGATAAAATAGTCAACCTCTGGCCAACCGCCTGATGTCTGCGGTTACCATAATGCCCCACAACCCATAATAGAGTCTAACCTGTCCCAGACTCAAAGCCTCAGCTACACTATCCCAAACCCTGCTCAAACCGAGCAACATGAATCCAGATGCGAAGGAGAATAGTAAAACATGGTTTCTCCTAAGTCAAGTCCCAAAAATAGTGTAGCAATAAATAGTGGCCTATCTAGATGTCCAAACAAGCATGCAAAGGGTTACTGTTGAAAACTGAAAGAAAATATCGGATATTTATTTAGAAAAAGATGATTTTGTGATAAGTTGTTGCATGCGATGATAGGTTCCAGCATATGTCCAGCAATAACGTCCCAGTTTATCATAAAAGATCTGCCATATTATTTGTGGGGTTTTTACTTATGAATTTCATGATTAAAACACCGATTATCAGTTTAAAGTCGGGAGTCTCTAATACTCCTAGTGAGATAGTCAGAAGTGAGGTAAGCAACAACCACCCACCTCGAAAAGCGTGATCCACACCCAAAAAGGTCTCCTTGCTGTCCGCAGTCTCCTACCCCCGCTACTCGTCGAAAAAGAGCACAACTGAACAGAATAATACACCTGGTGTAAACACGGATCCCAAAATACAGCCTTATTATTATTTTTCCAGCCAGTTCACAAAAGGGGATTCTCACCTCTGTACAGTGCTCAGGATAATCCAGAAAAATTACGGTTGCGTTCCTTGCGACGAGTAGATCAAAATCGACTACTTAAACGTCTCGATCCGATGTTCCTAGGCCAAGATATAAATCAGAGAAGTCGGGGCTGTCCAGAAAATATCACAGCAAAAAGGGGGGTCAAAGGTGCCTCGGGAACCGTGCCAAAAGTGCGAAACGGAGCAAAGTGATCAACACGAAAAACGAAGCCTTACCTCTTACGGTCGCGCTGTCGAAGAAATCGTTCAAAAATTCCTCCTGGTTAGCACACAGCGAATTTCCGACTGAACTGTGACGGAAAATGGGCCGAAATTAGAAATCGTCGCAGTGCGCCGTGTCGCAGATAACTCGCTGTCGGAAAATCCCAAAGTTCTGAAATTTCTAGGGTAGATAGAGGATAGAGAGAGGAAAAACTTTCATTAAGGGCTCACTGCCAAATTCTCTCTCTAGAATTCGCAAATGGCATAGAGAGAGAGAGGGGGTATTTATAATGGGCCAAAATCCCTATTCGGGCTGCACACCGAATCCGGGCCGAACACGGGACACCGAATCCGGCCACTCAGATTGCGCCGCGTGTTCCAGAACACGAAACAGCCAAACAGGAGCCAATGATATTGCGCCACGTGTCCCAGCCGCCCACGTGTTTCACGCGCCCGGTGCACGTGGTCGGCCGTGCGCCCGCCAATGAACAGTGGCCACGTGTCCCACGTGGTCCACGGGGCGCACGAGCCCGGTCTACGCGCCGGGTCTTCCGGATCCTGTCGGCGAATCACGTGATGCCACGTGTCACAGACAACGCCGCCTCCTTTGACGCCGCCGGACCAATCAGGAGCTGCCACGTGGCATTACAAATATTCGGTGCACCCGGTGCACGCCTTGCCTGTGGACCCCGCGCCTGCGGCCTGCCCGCGCCCGCCTGCGCCTGCCCGCGCCTGCCCGCGGCCCTTCTCCGCCCTTGCGCCGCCCTGCGCCGCCGCGTGCCGCTGCCCGCCGCCGTCCGCCGGCGCCGGAACAGTATTTTCCGGCCGCCGGAATTACTGTTACGGTGAACAGTAACTTTTTGCCGAAAAATAAGTTATATATACCATTTTGATCGTTTTCGCGCGCTGAGTCCGAATTCGCCATCCGTTTCTGCAAATTCTCATCCAAAATTTTGGCGAAAGCTCCCGAAAGGCCCACTTGATCCGTTTTTCGCGTCGGATCCATTTCTGAAGTCCGTTTTCGACGCTGCAAGCTCCATTACACTCAGTGGCTTCTTCTAATCACCGTTAATGCCTCAAAAACCTTTCATAAAAAAATCCGGATCATCACAATAACTGCTATGTAGTTCCTAATAAATTTTCTGAACATCGTAATTTAGTGTCACTTGATAATGAAACACTTTGGTATTAAAGACTAGGTCACATAAATTTTAAGGAACTATCTAGAATATCTAATAAAGACGTGGTTAGAGGTGTTCCTAAATTGTCGTTTAAAGAAAACATTGTGTGTGGAGGTTATCAAAAGGAAAAACAATTCAGAGCTACGCACCGGAACTTGAACCACGTGAGAACCAAACGGCTGCTTGAATTATTGCATATGGACTTAATGGGGCCAACTCGTCAACCAAGTTTGGGAGGTAAATGGTACATTTTTTTTTGGTTGATGATTTCTTTAGATATTCATGGGTAGCATTTTTAAAAGAGAAAGCAGATACTTTCGATTCTTTTCATGAGATTTGTTATCGTATTATGATTGAGAAGAATGAAAAGATCGTTCGTGTTCGGAGTGATAGAGGTGGAGAATTCATCAATTCTAAATTCATTGATTTTTGCACTTCAAACGGCATAAAATATGAATTCTCTGCACCTTATACACCGCAATAGAACGGTGTAGTCGAGCGTAAAAATAGAGTTGTACAAGAGATGGCGCGTGTTATGCTTCATAGCCGGAAACTTCCGTTACACTTTTGGGCTGAAGCAGTTAACACCGCTGTCTATGCGATCAATAGAATTTATTTGCGCCCGGGTACTTTGAATACCCCCTATGAACTTTGGTTCTGTAGAAAATCGAATATAAAATATTTTCGTATCTTTGGGAGTCGTTGTTACATTTTACGCGATCGAAAAAATCTTGGAAAATTCGACTCTCGAAGTGATGAAGGAATTTTTATGGGTTATTCTACAAACAGTAGAGCATATCGGGTTTTTAACCTTGAATCTAAAACGATGCTAGAATCTTTCAATGTTAAAGTAGACGAAGCTTTTCATTTTTCGTCTGATAAATCTACTCCTGATATGTCTATTGATGATCAGCCTCCTGCTAATGATATTGCATCTTTGCATGATAATTCTTTTGAAAATTTTGATGCATCTCATGGTTCTCCTAGTTCATCCAATGTGCAGAAATCATCGCAAATACTCCCGAGTACTCCGTTACCTCAAACGCTTCGAATCTCCAAGGACCATCCAGAATCAAACATCATTGGAGATCCTCAAAAAGGAGTTAGGACTCGGAGACAGATTGAATGTGGAGTCGCATGCTACGTCTCCATGGTTGAACCAAGAAACATTGATGAAGCTCTTCAAGATAACTATTGGATTGAAGCAATGCAAGAAGAGCTCAATCAATTTAAAAGGAACAAAGTCTGGAAATTAACGAAGCCCCCGAAGTAACAAAATATCATCGGTACTAAATAGATTTTCAAGAACAAAAAAAATAAAGATGGTACCGTTATACAGAACAAAGCACGTCTAGTTGCTCAGGACTATTCACAAGTTGAAGGTATAGACTTTGATGAGACTTTCACCCCGGTAGCTCGTCTTGAGTCCATTCGTATCCTTTTTGCGATTGCTTGTCATTTTAAAATAAAACTTTTTCAAATGGACGTTAAGAGCGCATTTTTAAATAGTTTTTTAAATGAGAAAGTTTATGTAGCTCAACCAAAAGGATTTATTGATCATAAACTATCTAACCATGTTTTTCGACTGAAAAAGGCTCTTTACGAACTAAAACAAGCACCGCGAGCATGGTACAAAAGATTGACAAAGCACCTTTTGGAAAAGGTATATACTCGAGGGGGAGCAGATCAGACACTCTTTGTGAAGCATTTTCAGGACAACTTCATTGTGGCACAAATATATGTGGATGACATTGTGTTTGGTGCTACGAGAAACAACGATGTTTCAAAATTCGCCGAAACGATGGAAAGCGAATTTGAGATGTCCATGATGGGCGAGCTTACGTATTTTCTTGGATTGCAAGTTAAGCAAAGTGATGATGGCAATCATTTATGTCAATCCAAGTATGCGAAGGAGTTGGTCAAGAAATTCGGATTGGAGAACTCTAAAGACTTTTCGACTCCTATGGGAACTAGCAATAAGGGATTAGGAAGTGAATCTCACGGAAAAAGTGTAGACGAGAAGCTTTACCGAAGCATAATTGGAAGTCTACTCTACCTTACGGCTAGACGCCCCGGATATTTCTCTCAGTGTTGGGATTTGCGCGAGATATCAATCAGATTCACCTAAAAGCGGTGAAAAGGATCATCCGGTACGTCAAAGTCAGTTTCGGAATTTGGTATCCTATGGGCACATCTCTTGACATAATAGGATATTCGGATGCCGATTGGGCTGGATTTGTAGTGTCCCAGGATCTCCAGTGGTTTTCCCCCTGTTTCGGGGTGTGGAACACCTATTATTGGTGTGTTGGGCCCCAACATGTCAAAGGGATGTGTTGTTTGGACTCAGTGAGGATTTAGGATCAAGCCTGACCTTCGGCTGCTTTTGCCAAATTTTAAAAGTGGTTTCAGGCTAAACGGAGGCCATATTTGGATTCAGCGCGGAAAAACACTTGAAAACGGCTATTTATTTATATTTTTCTGAGTCCGGATGCCCAAAAACGGACACCCGAAAGTTTTATGTGCAAAATGGTGCACGGGGGGAGCCGTGGACCAGCCTGGACACGTGGCGGCCTCTCATTGGGCCGGCGCAGGCTTCCCGGTCCATGGAAGTGGGCCGCCGGTGCACGGTGGACCGGCGGGCCACGTGGCGGCGCACCATTGGGCCGGTGCTGTGCGCGCGGCGCGCGGGGGTGTGCGCGGGTAGGCCGGGCAGGCGCGGGGTGTGGCGCGGTGCACGGTGGACCGGGGCGCGCCATGTGGCGGCCCCGGGTTGGAGGGCGCAGGTGCGCGCGGTGCACCCGCGGGCGCGCGCCTGCGGCCATACGCGCACGCGGGAGCAGGCGCGTAGGCGGCGCGCCGGCTGGCGTGCCAGGCGGGGCAACGCCAGCCACGTGGCGTCGCGCCAGTGGCTGGCGCCACCCACCCCAGCCGCCCCGCTGGGGGACGCGTGGGCGCCCCCGGTTGGCCAGGCGCGCTGTCCCCTGTGCGGGGGACACGTGTCGAACCCCGGGGCGGGTTGGACGGATGCAGGATCCGGGCGGATCCGGTGTGCGCTGGTGGGCCGTTTGGGCCGGGCCACTGTTTGGGCCCGGTTTCGGGGCCCAAAACTTTCGGGCGCCGGGACCCATTGGGAATTATCCCATTTGTTTCTTTTGCCTATATATACCTCCCCTCTCTCTCTCTCTCTCTTTTCCTCCTTTTTCGAAGTTTAGAGAGGGAATGAGAGGGAGAACCCTTGAGAGAAATTGTTCCTCTTGTTTTTTTACATCTCGTGGTGGATTTCCAGATTTTTTGGAAGCTCGACAGCGGCGATCCGGATTTTACAGTGCGTCTCATTTTTCCCCCATTTTCGGCCCGTTTTCGTCACTTCTCAGTCCGAGAAGCCCCCTGCGCAGTACAGGAGGCCGATTTCGACGATTTCTGCACCGGTGTGTTCCTGAGAGGTAGGGCTTCATTTTCCGTGTTGGTGATTTCTCTGGATTCCGAATTCTTGGCACGGTTCCCGAGGTGTTTTTGACCCCCCCATTTGCTGTGTGGAATTTTGGACAGCGGCGGCTTCATCGATTTATATCTTGGCGTAGGAGCATCGGATCAAGGCGTATAATTAGTCATTTTGGGCCTACTCTTCGCGAGGAACGCAACCATGAATTTTCTGGGATTTTTGGAGCTCGGCACAGAGGTGAAATGCCTCATTTTTCGTGCTGGTTGGAAAAAATAGCAAAAGCTGTGTTTTGGGACTTGTATATTTACACCTTGTGCAATGTGTGTTGTTGTAGGGCACGGTTTTCGGCAGACAGCATTTTTAGAGGACAGCGGGCAGTGGGGAGTTTCTTCAGGTGTAGTGTGCGCTTTTTGAGGTGGGTGGTTGTGTTTCCCTCATTGTTGACAAGCTCACTAGGAGTATTAGAGTTTTCCCCAATTTAAATGTGACAAGTTAACTTTTAGTGTGAGAACCTAATGCATTGCCCCCTAAATTAATTGATAGCCTTTATGTGTTAAACTTGGGACAATATTGTTGGACATTTGCTATATCTTAACCCCGCATGCAAATAAGTATCATGTTAATGTTTCAAGACAATTCTTTACAATAAACGTCAGACACTTTTCTACTGCTTTTAAAAAGGACAATTGTATGCTTGTATGGACACCTAGTTAGGCCACTATTTACTGCTGCACTATATTATTGGACTTGACTTAGGAGAAACCATGTTTTATCGTTCTTCTTTTACGTCGATGCATGATGCTCGAGTTTGAGCAGGATTTTGGGATAGTGTAGTTTGGACCTTGAGTCTGGGACAGTTTAGACTCGTTTTGTGGATTGTGGGGCATAGGGGCAACCGCGGACGTTAGGCGGTCGGCCAGATGTTTTTACTTTATCAGATCGGGATTTGTGGGTTCAGCGGCGACCGCAGATTTTGGGCGGTTGACCGAATGTTATTATCACATCAGATTGGAGATCGGGATTGCATTAGTGGATGGAGTTTTTCCACTTTGATCATAGTCATGATCCAGTCCTGCCATTGTGAGACATTGGTTACAGAGATGCTTGATACAGAGATACTTTACTCGTGTGGGTCGCTCCCCTCGAGTGCCACTCCGGAGTAGGCTTTTGACCGTGACGGGCGCCGGTCAGTTGGACAGTTGTGAGTGATGACAGAGCAGGCAGTGCCAGTGCTTCCTGGCCCTTTGATTGGGTTTCTTTGGGCGGTTAGCCTTATAGTTGCATGCATACAGTTATCTTTTTGGCACTGCATTTAGAGGCATTGTAGTAGCAGTTTTCTTTTCAGCAGCCTTTATAGCTTACTACTATTTCTTCCTTCTGCCTCTTTAGTCCTAGTGGGTGCGTCAGCGTTTGAGGTTTTACCCACTAGGGGAGGCTACTGGTTTATCTAGTAGTTCTCACCCCCCATTGTTGTTTTTTGTCTTTTTTTCCTTTGTTTTGCAGAGTCGTCTGTGGGAGCTACTGGGCCTTCAGCGGCAGATCGAGGTAAGAGGATCGCGGACTAGCTAGATCATCTACCCCGACCGAGAGATTAGCTAGGCTTTTATTGTATCCCTTTTTTGTATCTCAGACTACAGTAGTTTACTTTGGGTCTGGCTTTGGCCAGCTGGTTGTATATTTGTGGTGAGCTGGGAGTTTATTGTACTTTTATTTCAGCTTGTATTTTATTTCAGTCTGAGATTACTTTTAGTTCTTTTAGTTCAGCTCTATTTATGCTCTTTTATTGTATATTTTATATCTGAGCAGGTTACCAGCGCTTCGTGTACATGAAAAATTCTGTGTGCACGGCGGATCTGTTGGCGAGCCCGGGTTCTGGTTTACACCCGGGGCGTGACAGGATCAGTGGATGATCAAAAGAGCACGAGTGGTGCATGTTTTTACCTTGGCCATTGTTTTGTTGCATGGCATAGTAAAAAGCAAAATTGCATTGCTCTCTCTACAGCCGAGGCAGAATATACATTTCAGCGGGAAGTTGTTCGACTCAATTGATTTGGATGAGAAGTGTTTTGAGCGACTTCGCATTCCTGCGACTTCGGTAACAATTCTTTGTGACAACACTAGTGCCATAAACATTTCTAAAAATCCTGTGTTGCACTCAAGAACAAAACACATTGAACTTAGATATCATTTTCTTAGAGAGCTAGTTGAATCAAACACTTTACAAATTTCTTATGTTTCAACTGAAAATCAATTAGCAGATATTTTGACAAAACCTTTGGATCAAAAACGTTTTATTCATTTGCGAAAAGCAATTGGTATGCTTTCTTTGAAATAACATTTTTTGAACCATTGCTTAGGTTAGGTTTTGTTTTGTGTTTTGTGTTTTGTGTTTTTTTTGTTTGTAAAATAGAACATTAACTGAGCATTAGTATAATTGACTTTAATTGCATCTTTTCATGTTTTGAGAAATTTATTATGATTTGGATATCATTATAACTCTCTTGATGCATTGATCATTTATATCATTTATTTCATCTTTATTTGATCAAAGTCAATTCCTCACTCAATGATCTCTTGGTATAGTTTTTATCTTATTTGATAATTAAGTTAAGTATGAACACGAGATCAATGGTTGGTTGAATACTTAATATTTTACATAATTGATAGCCAATTGAGGGCAAGTATTATTTATTGTTTCGTGCTCAAAAGATGTGGAAAGAGTTATATCCCTTAGTGGAGTGTGAAAACTACCACCACACGGAGGAAAGAGCCACCACCTCGGTCGTCCGAGTACTGTGTGCAGCTACCACATGTTTATCAAGCATGGTGTTCTTGTTTACTTGATAAAATACGTTTTGGAATACTTGACTTTGTCGAATTCCAAGGTTGGTATAAGGTGTGATTTCAAATTGAAAGATGCTCAAAGAGCCACTCCCTAGACATATTGACTAGATAGCATTATCTAATTTATTTGAAATTTCAAATATTTATCGATCTTTGTGTTTCATTTTCTTTGCTTAATTGATGATTTGATAAATTCATTACTCATAAGATCGTGATTGATGTTTAGAACTTGCTCAACTTTAGAGGATATAATTTTATAAATTTTTGTTTCATTATTTGAGTATTAATGATAGATTTAGCATAATCCATTTCTTTTGATGTGAAACGATACTTTTTGTTTAAAATTGATATGCAAAAATGCTTACATACTTGATCTAAATTTTTTAAAATTTTTACAAATTTTTTTGAAGAAAAAGTTGCAGGCAGTCCGGACTGGATTAACTCAGTCCGGATCCCGAACGCTGGGATTTTTCTACGGGAAGCCGATCCGGACTGAACTCCCGACCCGATCCGGACCGCGGCTAGGTTTTATAGAAACGAAAGGTTTTTGAAAATCTTTTTATTCTAAACTTTTGTTTCTTGCTTCATTGAGTTTCTCTTTCTAGAATCAAGGGCATTTGGATCTATTGCAACTCATTTTCACTCGATCTAAGTAAGTTCTTATGATCAAAACTCTTGTTTTTCACTGTTTTTGCTTTTGTTCATCAAAACATGAGAGATTTCATGGTATAATCTCATTTTTGCACGATTTTTTATCAAATTTCTTTTGAAATAAGAACTCTGGATAACTTAGATTTGTTTCTATGCTTTGTATTCATTTGATAAATGGATTTTTGGGCTTCGATTTCTAAAAATTTGGTTTTGAGGCAAATTTTAGGAATTTTTGAAAATCATGCGATTGATCTATTTTTAAATTTTTTTTGCAAATCTATCTTGATTCCTAGTCTCTATACATGATAAAGATTGTTTGGATATGATTTTGCAAAATTTTGAAATTAAACAATTTTTGCATGTTTTTGAGTTTTTGCTCACAGGACCTAGTTTTCAAAAATCTGGCAGCAATGGTTTCTGGCTGGATTATTGTGTTCATCACGGCAATGGTTAGCACTCGCGTGACCAACAAACTTAAGAGAGCAAGAAAGACTCAAATCGAGGGAGAGTTTGTTTCTTTGGATGATTCGGAGACCGAATCAGAGGACTAGGATAAGGTCCTTAAAGAAACTGCAGCAAAGGCTGCAGCGGCATCGAAGGGCAAAGCCCCAGCTTCTACAAAGGCGAAGACTCCGCCTACTACCGCTGAAAAAGGGAAAGTACCGATGCAGCCAATGTCTGTGAAAAGGAAAAGCGTTGCACGGAAGAGGGGTCGATCTCTTGGAATTGAGATTGAAGAGCCACTTGCGACTGAGCCACCTCCACAGGTTTTTGTACATATCAGTACAGAGAGGATGAAAGACTTTGAGAAGCGAGAATGCAACGGTGAGAGACATGTAAGTGTCACAGCTCTCAGGGAACGCTCGACAGTGTTTGGAACCCTGTTTGATCAAGCATGACTTGCACAAGTCTACAAATTTTCTGAAACTTCAGGGTATTGTCTCCATCTCGTTAGGACTTTCTACATGTGTGCTATGCAGCTTCAAGATCATGAGGATGGACTTAAAGAATTTGTCACAACGGTCCGGAACACCAAGCTCACGATCACGCCTCAACTAATTGGTGAAGTGCTGGGAATGAATGCCTAAATAGAAGGGATTCATTACATGAAGGGACATGTTATGACAAATACAACTTGGAGGACGGTTGTTGATGGAATTTGCATGCCGGATACTCGGTCGGCGGGAAACTCCGTTCTTTCAAAAGAACTTCGACCGGAGTACAAATTTTTGAACTTCATTGTTTGCTATAACATTTTGCCAAACATGCAAACAAAGGTTCTTCGTTGGGATATAATGTTATTTCTATATCTTCTTGGACACCCTGCAGCTTCTTTGGGATCAAATTTTAATATTCCGTATCTTATCTGGTCAAGGATGGCGAGATATGTGGAAAATGCTCATCCTACTGAGCGACTTCCATTCCCGTTGATTATAATGTGGATTTTGAGAAAGTTTGATGTAGATATTCGTTCATCAACTTATATGCGTAGTCTGGGAACTATCAATGATTCTACAATTGTGAAGTCTCTCTCGAGCCAACCGGATGAGACACCAACACCACCTCGAAGCAAGAAACCTTCAGTCTCTGCAGCACCAGCAGCAACAACAGCACAAGCAGCAGCGACAGCGTATACCTCAGAGGATGAAGCCTCTGTTACGTCAATTTACCGGGAACAACAACGATTATCGTCTGAACATGAGTGGATTGCAATTGAATAAGGTCGGATCTCTACAGACCTTGCAGCGATTACTGTAACCCAAGTTGAGTTGAAGAAGAAGTACAAATCTCTAGCCAAATTGGTTAAGAAGATTTTCACCAAACTTGGTTGTAGCAGCTCAGACGACAACGACTCAGACTGACTTTTTCTTTGTTCTAATCATTTCTCTTGCATGTTTTTACTTTTTGTTCTTGATATTTGTGAACTTTGCACTCCCTTCTTTTTCATTTTGGCTAATTTTCTGTGACAAAAAGGGGGAGAGAACATATAGAACATTGAACTTCGAAGGTAAGTTGAAGGCAAGTTGAACTTGAACATGCCCTCTACTAACTTTTTGACTAACTATTTGGGCATGCAATATTTCTAACAAGTTACTTGCGATAACTGACATAATTTTGAACTTGTTAAATCGTTTGCATATGACATTTGAACTTTTAATGATTAGATGATATGTGAATCTTTGATTGCTTATTCTCATACATATATATCTGATAATTAATGTCATTAGGAGTATAAACTCTATCTCTCTGATTGCTTATTAAATGTTTAAATTCTTGAGATATCTAATGATTTCTTTTGTCAAGAATTATTTCTTTTGCAGATAGTATAAGTGTCTAAGTCTAGAGTTTGTATTAGGAGTTTATCTCTTGTATTTATTTGGATCATTCATGTAAATTTTTGTTGTATGGTGATAACAACAAAAATATCATTTTGATTTTTTAATGGATTATTTATTTTGTCACGAAACAGCCAAAGGGGGAGATTGTTAATGTCACGCCCCGGAACCCGGGCTCGTCTACAGATCCGCCGTGCACACAGAATTTTCCGCGTACACGAAGCGCTGGTAACCTGCTCAGATATAATCTAACAATAAAAGAGCATAATACAGAGCTGAAATAGAAGAACCACATAGTATCTCAGACTGGAAATAAGGTACAAGCTGTAATACATACAATAATCTCCCAGCTCCCCAAAATAGTACAACCAGCTGGCTAATGCCAGACCCAAAATAAAAGGAGAATATCACAGTCTGAGTGGAGGGTACAATCTCTGTCTAATAGCTCTCAGCCTCACAGGAGATCTATCTATTCAGCGATCCCCTTACCTCGATCCGCTGCCGATGGCCTAGCAGCTCCCGCAGATGACTCTGCAAAAATAAGGGAGAAGGAAGAAACAGAAAATAACAATGGGGGTGAGAACTACCAGATAAACCAATAGCCTCCCCTAGTGGGTAAAAACCTCAACTCTGACGCACCCACTAGGACTACTAGAGGCGACAGGAAAGAACAGTTGTAAGCTATAAAGACTGCTGATCAAAAGGAAACTACCACCACCATGCCTCTAAATGCCAAGAAAATGTATGAATCAGTGTATAAATGCCTGTCTGAATGAACTCAATCTGGTGTCACTAGCAAAACTGGTACTTCCTGCTATGCCTTGCCAAATCGGGTATAACGCCGATAGGGAATAGTATTTGCCAAATCGGGTATGCCGATAGGGGATAATGTTGGCCAAATCGGGGGTGCCGATAGGGGATAATGTTGTAACACACTCCGGAGTGGCACTCGAGGGGAGCGACCCACACGAGTAAAGTATCTCAGTAATAAGTATCAGAGGTGCCATAAATTAGCAGGACTGGATCATGACTATGATCAAAGTGGGAAACCATCCACTAGGACAACCCGATCCCAATTGACGCAATAAACCAGACTCAACCCCAATCTGATGCAAGGATAATCCTCTGGTCGACCGCCTACTGTCCACGGTCACCGCAATACCCCACAAGTCCACAACCTTGGCTACACTATCCCGAACCCCTGCTCACACTTGAGCAACAACATCTGAATGCAAAGGACAACAATAAAACATGTTCAAATCCCAATATGATAGTGTAGCAATGAATAGTGGCCTTACCTGATGTCCGGGCATGCATGCAACTGTCTTTATTTTTAAAAGTTGTAAAATAGTGTCAACGGTTTTAAAACAATTGATTTACTGACAAAAGTCATTTGCATGCGAGATCATAGCCTTTGTCTCAGTCACAGTGTCCCAATGTAAGTCATCATATCATTTGTGGGGTTATATTAAATTTTAGGGGAGTTTGTCCCAGCGGTCCTTGTCATTTGTCATATTAATTCGTCCCAATAGTTCTCATCAATTGTCATATTAGTTCGTCCCAATTGTCATATTAGTTCGTCCCAATTGTCATATTAGTTCGTCCCAATAGTTCTCATTAATTGTCATATTAGTATGTCCCAATAGTTCTCATCAATTGTCACATTATTTTAGGGGATTTCTAGTAATCCCAGTGAGCTTGTCAAAAATGAGGTAAGCAACAACCGCCCACCTCGAGTAGCTCAAACAACACCCCAGGTAGTCTCCTGGTTGTCCACAGTCCTCAAATCCTGCAAATCAACGCTCCCGGTATAAATACAAATCTCAAAAAGTACAATATTTGCTGTTTTTCAGACAGCACGGGAAAAGAGGAATTTTTCACCTCTAAAATGAGCTCCTAAATTCTCAGAAAAATTACGGTTGCGTTCCTCGCGAAGAGTAGATCAAAATCGACTCTTTAAACGCCTCGATCTGACGCTCCTACGTCAAGATAAAAATCGGAGAAGTCGGTGCTGTCCAAAAATCATCACAGTAAAAAGGGGGTCAAAGAGGACCTAAAAACTGTGCCAAAAGTACGGAATGGAGCAAAATGATCAATACGGAAATCGAAGCCCTACCTCTTACGGTCGCGCTGTCGCAAAAATCGTCCAAAAATTCCACCTGGTTAGCCCGCAGTGAAATTTCGACGGAACTGCGACGGGAAATGGGCCTAAAAAGAAAATCGTCGCAGTGCGCCGTGTCGCAGATAACTCACAATCTGTAACTCCAGAAATTCTGAGATTCTAGAGAGAGAAAGAAGAGAGAGAGAGGAACAACTTTTGTATTTGGCACTTTGCCTGATTCTCACTCTAAGGCCCGCAAAACGAGGCACAAATGAGAGGGGGTGGGGACTCTCTTATATAATGGGCCAAAAAGGGAATATTCCCACAAAGGATCGGATCCGAACACGAAACACCAAAACGGGCCAACCAAAACGCGCCACGCGTTGCCCGAACAGGAAACAGCCGGTGCAAGGGCCACTGGGAGGCTGCCACGTGTCCCACGTGGTGCACATGGCCGGTCACGCGCCGGGTCTTCCGGATCCTGTCAGCCAACGGGGTGCCGCCACGTGTCGACCATCTAGAAGGTTCTAGAAACCGGCCAGCCACTCAGGAGCTGCCACGTGGCACGGGAGAAAGTCGGTGCACCTGGTGCACGCCAAACTGTGGACCGCGCACCAGCGCCCCCTGCCCGCGCTGCCCGCGCCTGCCCGCGCTGCCCGCGCCTGCCCGCGCCGCGCTCCGCTGCTGCGCCGCCGCTGTGTCGCTGCCCGCCGCCGTGCGCCGCCGCCCGCCGCCGCTCGCCGGCGGCGCCGCCGGCCGGAACAGTAATTCCGGCCGGCGGTTACTGTTCCGGTGAACAGTACCCGGTGCCGGAAAAATAAAGCGAATATACCAATTTAATCGTTTTCGCGCGCTGAGTCCAAATCCGACGTCCGTTTCGCCAAATTCTCATCCGGAATTTTGAAAAAAGCTCCCGGAAAATCCCATTTGCTCCGATTTTCGCGCAGAGTCTATTAAAAATACCCAATTTCGATTCTACAGGCTTCGTTGCTCTGTAAAAACTTCCTACAGTCACTAATTAAGGTTGCGCAGTTCTGCGGGAGTCCGGATCATCACATCCTCCCCCACTAAAAAGAGTTTCGTCCTCGAAACGAGACTAAACAGTAATCCTCAGAGTCGGAACGTGAAATACACCAGCAAGTGCAAGTCGGTAGGCAACTGGCCCGATAATAACTCAAAGGGTCCAATAGATCGGGGCTAAGTTTCCCACGAATGCCGAACCTCCTGACTCCTTTGGAGGGCGAGACTTTCAGGAACACATAATCACCAACCTGAAACTTTAAGTCCCGTCGCCGAACATCGTCATAACTCCTTGTCGGCTCTGGGGGGTCTGAAGGTGCCGTCGAATCACCCGGACCTTCTCTTCTGCCTCAGACAATACCTCTGGTCCCAAGGTCCACCTTTCGCCCATATTACTCCAACAAAGCGGTGATTGACACTTGCGTCCATACAATGCTTCAAACGGAGTCATCTGAACGCTCGCTTGAAAGCTATTGTTGTACGCGAACTCAGCCAAAGATAAGTGCAAGCCCTAAGCATGTCCTTTAAGGTCTGTACAGTCCGCTCTGACTGCCCATCAGTCTGCGGATAAAAGCTGTACTGACTCTTAGCTGAGTCCCCAAGGTGTCTGCCAATTCCTTTAGAGTCACAAGGCAAACCTTGGGTCTCCAACTGAAACAATGGAGGCGGGTACTCCATGCAATTTCACTATCTCATCTAGATAGCTGGGCTAGTCACTCAAGTGGCCACGTAGTCTGCATGGGCAGAAAGTGCGCCGACTTGGTAAGTCGATCTACTACTACCCAGATAGCATCTGTTCCCCCCAGTGCTCTTGGTAGTCCGACCACGAAATCCATCGTAATGTGGTCCCATTTCCACTGGGGAATTGGGAGACTCTGAAACTTGCCGGCTGGCACTCGATGCTAAGTTAAACACTGAGCCACAAATCTCCCGAAGCCAAAACTCGCGCTTTGTCAGTTTGGCAAACAACTTCTTCTCTCGCAGAAGTTGCAGCACCACCCTCAGGTGCTCCTCATGCTCCGCATCACTTCGGGAGTAGACCAAGATATCAACAATGCAAATTACCACGAATCGGTCTAAATATGGTCGGAAGATCCAGTTCATCAAATCCATGAATGCGGCAGGGGCATTAGTTAGTCCAAAAAGGCATAACTGTAACTCATAATGCCCGTACCGTGATCTAAATGCCGTTTTAGGTATATCCTCGGCCTTCACCTTCAACTGGTGGTAACCGGACAGTAAATCTATCTTAGAAAAGACACAAGACCCTTGCAGCTGATCGAAAAGATCGTCATTGCGCGGCAAAGGATACTTGTTCTTGATGGTCACTTTATTTAATTCTCTATAGTCCACACATAGTCGAAGTGACCCATCCTTCTTCTTCACGAATAGCACCGGCGCTCCCCAAGGCGACATACTCGGTCTAATAAAACCCTTATTCATCAAATCCTGGAGTTGCGCCTTAAGCTCTCACAGCTCAGCCGGTGCCATCCGGTAAGGAGCCTTTGAGATTGGCGCAGTTCCGGGAACTACGTCAATCACGAACTCGATTTCCCTATCTGGCGGCATGCTAGTTAGCTCAGGTGGGAAAGCATCCGGGAACTCGCGGGCAATAGGGATATCCCCGAGTCCCGGCGCCGCCGTAGGCCCCTCAACAACACTAGCTAAGAAGGCTACACATCCTCGATGGATCATCTGCCTCGCTCGGGAAGTCGAAACCATAGAGGCAAAGAAAGCACTCTAACATCCCCGGTATACTAGTATTTTCTGGTCTGTCTCTCTAAAAGTGACGGTCCTTGCGGCACAATCAATAGTCGCAAAATACCGAGCCAGCCAGTCCATCCCGAGGACTACATCGAAGTCCTTCAGTTGTCTCAGGACCAACAGGTCTACTGGCATAATCCAGGACTCGATCTAAATCGGGCGGGGCTAACAGCACTTCTCCATGTGCAGAGTTTAATCGGGAATCTATACCTTCTGTGCACAAGGTGATAGTCCTATCCCTAACCCATGCAATAATGCTCGTTCTCTACAAATAAAAGAGATACCCCTATAAAACGAGGTACGAGTCCCTATGCCAGAAAATAAATCATACCTGCTTTCTCTCGGTCAGCTACAGTAGAATCCTCCGCCAGTGCTAAGTCGTCCCGACTGCTCGACAACGGCTGTCTCTCTCCAGAAGGGTGGGGGAATGAAACTTGATCTTCTTGAAGGTCGGTCGGTGAAGCTCCCGGTCGTGGCTGGGAAGTGGTAGGAACGAACGCCGAAGTAGGTACCACAGTTATCCTCGAAGGGCACGTAACTCGTAGGTGCCCAGGCTGTCCACAACGAAAGCATCGACCCCACCTCAAGTCACAGGTGTGCGAAAAATGAGGTCCTTTACAGAATATACATCTGTCTCTGTCGCGAAGCTGTGGCCGTCTCCGAGAACTGGCCTGTCTATCAACATCCGGGGCTGGGCGTTTTCTCTCAAAACGCCGCTCAGGAGCCCTGGCCCTCTCCCTGACTGCCAGATCATTCCTTTGCGCCAACAGCTGCTCCAAACGCTGGTCCTGTCGAAAGCTCCTCGCCACCAACTGGGTCACCAAGGCCCGCAGTTCTCCCAGTTCGGCAGATACTGCCTGCTCGGGCTCCTCAGAAGGAGTGGGAATACCCCCGGCGGAAATACGACGAAGGGGCGACATACTGTCACCAGAAGCCACAAATCAGGAAAACAGAACCCCACACTACCCAATCTAGCGAAAGTCAAAGACATTCCCCTATTTCTGTGACTTTATGTTGTCTGCAGCCAACATAACTGTACACCAGAAATTTGGGTATGTCGGTCTCTCTTCTCCCCCTGGAAGAGTCAAACAAAATAAATCAACGACTTTCGCAAAATGTCACGTCTCTCACGCCCTATCATCCTAGGGTCTGCCAAAAGCCTAGGGTTTCCTAAGTCCCAAATGACCTATCCCTAAGCTCTGATACCAACTTAATCTGTCACGCCCCGGAACCCGGGCTCGTCTACAGATCCGCCGTGCACACAGAATTTTCCGCGTACACGAAGCGCTGGTAACCTGCTCAGATATAATCTAACAATAAAAGAGCATAATACAGAGCTGAAATAGAAGAACCACATAGTATCTCAGACTGGAAATAAGGTACAAGCTGTAATACATACAATAATCTCCCAGCTCCCCAAAATAGTACAACCAGCTGGCTAATGCCAGACCCAAAATAAAAGGAGAATATCACAGTCTGAGTGGAGGGTACAATCTCTGTCTAATAGCTCTCAGCCTCACAGGAGATCTATCTATTCAGCGATCCCCTTACCTCGATCCGCTGCCGATGGCCTAGCAGCTCCCGCAGATGACTCTGCAAAAATAAGGGAGAAGGAAGAAACAGAAAATAACAATGGGGGTGAGAACTACCAGATAAACCAATAGCCTCCCCTAGTGGGTAAAAACCTCAACTCTGACGCACCCACTAGGACTACTAGAGGCGACAGGAAAGAACAGTTGTAAGCTATAAAGACTGCTGATCAAAAGGAAACTACCACCACCATGCCTCTAAATGCCAAGAAAATGTATGAATCAGTGTATAAATGCCTGTCTGAATGAACTCAATCTGGTGTCACTAGCAAAACTGGTACTTCCTGCTATGCCTTGCCAAATCGGGTATAACGCCGATAGGGAATAGTATTTGCCAAATCGGGTATGCCGATAGGGGATAATGTTGGCCAAATCGGGGGTGCCGATAGGGGATAATGTTGTAACACACTCCGGAGTGGCACTCGAGGGGAGCGACCCACACGAGTAAAGTATCTCAGTAATAAGTATCAGAGGTGCCATAAATTAGCAGGACTGGATCATGACTATGATCAAAGTGGGAAACCATCCACTAGGACAACCCGATCCCAATTGACGCAATAAACCAGACTCAACCCCAATCTGATGCAAGGATAATCCTCTGGTCGACCGCCTACTGTCCACGGTCACCGCAATACCCCACAAGTCCACAACCTTGGCTACACTATCCCGAACCCCTGCTCACACTTGAGCAACAACATCTGAATGCAAAGGACAACAATAAAACATGTTCAAATCCCAATATGATAGTGTAGCAATGAATAGTGGCCTTACCTGATGTCCGGGCATGCATGCAACTGTCTTTATTTTTAAAAGTGGTAAAATAGAGTCAACGGTTTTAAAACAATTGATTTACTGACAAAAGTCATTTGCATGCGAGATCATAGCCTTTGTCTCAGTCACAGTGTCCCAATGTAAGTCATCATATCATTTGTGGGGTTATATTAAATTTTAGGGGAGTTTGTCCCAGCGGTCCTTGTCATTTGTCATATTAATTCGTCCCAATAGTTCTCATCAATTGTCATATTAGTTCGTCCCAATTGTCATATTAGTTCGTCCCAATTGTCATATTAGTTCGTCCCAATAGTTCTCATTAATTGTCATATTAGTATGTCCCAATAGTTCTCATCAATTGTCACATTATTTTAGGGGATTTCTAGTAATCCCAGTGAGCTTGTCAAAAATGAGGTAAGCAACAACCGCCCACCTCGAGTAGCTCAAACAACACCCCAGGTAGTCTCCTGGTTGTCCACAGTCCTCAAATCCTGCAAATCAACGCTCCCGGTATAAATACAAATCTCAAAAAGTACAATATTTGCTGTTTTTCAGACAGCACGGGAAAAGAGGAATTTTTCACCTCTAAAATGAGCTCCTAAATTCTCAGAAAAATTACGGTTGCGTTCCTCGCGAAGAGTAGATCAAAATCGACTCTTTAAACGCCTCGATCTGACGCTCCTACGTCAAGATAAAAATCGGAGAAGTCGGTGCTGTCCAAAAATCATCACAGTAAAAAGGGGGTCAAAAGAGGACCTAAAAACTGTGCCAAAAGTACGGAATGGAGCAAAATGATCAATACGGAAATCGAAGCCCTACCTCTTACGGTCGCGCTGTCGCAAAAATCGTCCAAAAATTCCACCTGGTTAGCCCGCAGTGAAATTTCGACGGAACTGCGACGGGAAATGGGCCTAAAAAGAAAATCGTCGCAGTGCGCCGTGTCGCAGATAACTCACAATCTGTAACTCCAGAAATTCTGAGATTCTAGAGAGAGAAAGAAGAGAGAGAGAGGAACAACTTTTGTATTTGGCACTTTGCCTGATTCTCACTCTAAGGCCCGCAAAACGAGGCACAAATGAGAGGGGGTGGGGACTCTCTTATATAATGGGCCAAAAAGGGAATATTCCCACAAAGGATCGGATCCGAACACGAAACACCAAAACGGGCCAACCAAAACGCGCCACGCGTTGCCCGAACAGGAAACAGCCGGTGCAAGGGCCACTGGGAGGCTGCCACGTGTCCCACGTGGTGCACATGGCCGGTCACGCGCCGGGTCTTCCGGATCCTGTCAGCCAACGGGGTGCCGCCACGTGTCGACCATCTAGAAGGTTCTAGAAACCGGCCAGCCACTCAGGAGCTGCCACGTGGCACGGGAGAAAGTCGGTGCACCTGGTGCACGCCAAACTGTGGACCGCGCACCAGCGCCCCCTGCCCGCGCTGCCCGCGCCTGCCCGCGCTGCCCGCGCCTGCCCGCGCCGCGCTCCGCTGCTGCGCCGCCGCTGTGTCGCTGCCCGCCGCCGTGCGCCGCCGCCCGCCGCCGCTCGCCGGCGGCGCCGCCGGCCGGAACAGTAATTCCGGCCGGCGGTTACTGTTCCGGTGAACAGTACCCGGTGCCGGAAAAATAAAGCGAATATACCAATTTAATCGTTTTCGCGCGCTGAGTCCAAATCCGACGTCCGTTTCGCCAAATTCTCATCCGGAATTTTGAAAAAAGCTCCCGGAAAATCCCATTTGCTCCGATTTTCGCGCAGAGTCTATTAAAAATACCCAATTTCGATTCTACAGGCTTCGTTGCTCTGTAAAAACTTCCTACAGTCACTAATTAAGGTTGCGCAGTTCTGCGGGAGTCCGGATCATCACAGTTAAGGATTTTGTTTTGGCGTATTTCGTGAAGTGCTCTAAGTCTTGAAGATTGAAGATGAAGAATTGTGGATCATATACATCAATCTCAAGAAGAATGAATTCAAAAGGATCAGGGAATTCCAGTCCGGACCCTGAACAGAGTTGAGTTCATGCGGAATTCCAGTCCAGAACAGTCCCCATTGAGTCTGGACCCCGAACTAAGGTTTTGCTGAAATCACATGAACAGTCCGAATCATTAAATTCCAGTCCGGACCCCGAACTTGTTTTTCTGGAAAAATTCTGTCTAAAGACGACAGTCCGGATCAGACTAATCCAGTCCGGACCGCCGTGCGCGAAAAATTCCAGATAAGTTAGTTTTTGATTCTTATCTCTTTCCAAAAGTTTCTAACCTATAAATAAACCCTACTTTCTTCTTTTAGGATAACCGAAAAATAATAAAAAATCCACATATAGAGAAGAAAGGAAAACACGATCAATTTCATGTTTCTTCGTCTATATTGATCAATTTGATTCTAGGGTTTTCAAAACTCTTATTTCTTATAGAATCAAATTGATGAATTCTTAGATGGTGTTTTCTTATCTATCTTTCATCTAAGTATTCGGCGGATTATCATCACCAACAAATCAACGATTTCCGAGAGGACAATCGGCGCGTGGATTCGCGTGGCCTTGTGGATTCAATGTGCTACCGCTTTCGTGGATTCGAAGCGAGGTGCGTTCGTGTGATCGATACATACTAAAAATTGGTGAAGACCGTGGATTCGGTTGTACGTCGTGGATTCGATGTTGGACTTCGTGGATTCGAAGTTGGACGCAAATCGTGGATTCGAGGCTCGTTGTGAAGCAAGCGGAGAAGATCTACTTGGAGCGTATGAAAAAGGTTGAGTCGTAGAGTTACGGTATATCACCTTGTACGTGTTTAATCTTAGTGGATTTCGCCGTGTTATCAGTCCTGTGGTTTTTTACTCCTGTGACGGAGTTTTCCATGTAAAATCTTGCGTACTTATTTATTTTTCCGCATTGGGTTATTTTTACGCAATGATTTGGTGTGTTTATTGTTTACACCTATTCACCCCCTTCTATGTGGTTTTTCTCCTATTCAGATCCATTATTCACATAACCCGCACAAAGGAGCTCAAATGGTGGAGAAAGAACCCTTAAAAAGATCAAGAAGAAGAAGAAAAAGAAGAGAAGACTTTTGTTGCTACAGTGATGGGCGGGCCCAGAACCCGCAGCCGCCTTTGACACGTGGCGGCCATATGGGCCGCCACCGTAACCCGAGTGGACGGGCTGGATCAAGCCACGTGGCTTGATCCAGTTGGGCGCGGCGCGGCAAATCGGGGCGCGCCACGTGTCCCACGCGGGGAAAGCGCGCTGCCTGCCTCGCGTGCGTGCGTTGCCTGTTGCCCTCGCGCCTGCCCATGGCTGCCCGACCTGCCCGCGCCTCTTACATGGACCGTGCCTGCTGCGCCGTCCCAACCAGGAACTGCCACGTGCCCCCCTCCTCCGGTCCACGGCTCCTTCATGCACCCGAAACATAGTAGAAACTTCCGGTTGTCCGTTTTTTAGGTGTTCGGACTCAGAAAAATATAAGCAAATAGCTAATTTTCATCGTTTTCGCACACTGAATCCAAATCCGATGTCTGTTTTGCCAAAATCCACTTCTAAAATTTGACGAAGGCATCCGGATAGGCAAACTTGATTTAATTTTCGCACTAGGTCTAATCCTGGGGTCCGATTTGCGCACAACCATCTCCATCACCCAAAATAGGCCTCCAGAAGGTGCTGATCACACTACAAAACCTCCGCAGAGATTCGAATCATCACACCTTGCTACCTCCGTAAATTCGATTCGGCTGTCCCGGCCGAGCGGTCGTGAGAGTTACCAGAGAAGAACCCGGCCGAGCGGATCCCTCCTCGGCCCGATCGCTTGATCTGTTGGCACGCGGCGCATTCGACAATCTCTGAGGATCACCCCCCAGGGGCCGATCGCAGTGCAGCCGCTTTTTGGCCCCAACAACTTTCTTAGCACGCCCAGTGGGATCCTTAGGTAATTTCTACCTAATCCTACCGAGACAATGCCAGAAGACAATAGTATTAGCCTCAGAAATAGAGTTGTCCCCCGATAGGTTGGGAACGACCAATCAAGTAGCACCGGACACGTGGATGAACCGCCGCCGACGCTACCGGAGGTTCGTGAGGCCAGCGGGAGGTCGACATCGCACGAGTCGATCTTGGCCAGGATATTCGGACAAATAGTCCGAATGCTCAACAATGCCGAGAGCACCCAAGCATCCCTTGAGAGGAGCAACCAGGCGCAGGAAGCTCACTTGGACCTAATGATGGCCGTCGTAACGTCCTCGAGCGAGAAGGTGGCTTCGATAGGGCAAATGCTGGCCCGAAATGAGCCATACAATGGAGGGTTTACCTCCACGACACCCCAGCAATTATCGACACAATCAGTTGCGATGGCGGAGCTGCGCCGCTGGTGGCTAATTATCAAGCGGCACAGCCGCTGGGGACAGGACAGCCACAATGGACCCTATATCAGATGGGAGAGGGGCCGATGTGGCATGACATTAGCCAACAATCGGGTGCCTACTGGGGGGTTGCCCTGTCTCCTCCGTCGCCGTTCGTTCAGCCATAGGTTGAGGACATGAATGGAGGGTAGGTCCCTCTCCAGGGACCAATTCAGCATCAGGCAGTCCATGGTGGGCCGCCGCTTCCACAAGCGCAAACGACGGTCCCGATCTCACAAGCAGGGCTTGTCAAGTTTAAGGCACACCAAGCTGATCAATATGGGCCGCTACCACCTCCGACACCACCAGCGGCCCCGGTGCCTCAGGTCGGGCTCACTGAAAGAGCTGGGTGCAGGGATCACGGGCAGGACCATCTGCAAGGACCGCCCCAGAATCAAGCCGGCCAATATAGGCCGCCATATCCTCCGGCACAGCCGGAGACCCTAGTCTCTCTGATGGGGCTCGCAGACATACACGCCAATGTGGAGGATGTAATTCGCAACACATTCGGCACAGAGGCCAGGCCGGCGACCCGGCCAGTGTTCAGGTCCCCGTATCCTGCTAATGTAGATATGGACCATCTGTATCCGGTTAACTGGAAAATGCCGAAGTTTGACAAGTTCTCGGGGGAAGAGAATGAGAACACCATTAAGCATGTAGCTCGATTTACGGCACAATGTCGAGAGGCAACCGCTAGCCTATTCCTAAAAATGAGGCCGTTTAGTACGTCGTTAACTAAGACGACATTCTCGTGGTATACCATCTTGCCCTACAACTCCGTCTAAAATTGGGACGATCTTGAGGTGAAATTCCATGAGCTGTTCTACCGGGCAGTACCCGAATCTTCAATTGTCGATCTAGCGTCACTACGATAAAACACTGACGAATCGACCGAAGAATTCCTCAATCGGTTCAAGGCAGCGAGAAATCGTTGTTTTGTCATGATGCCAAAGGTCGAATTTATAAAAATAGCGTTTAACTGCCTACACTTCAAGACCCGAGACCATTTTGAGGGTCGTTATTTTCTGAATCTTTTTGACTTGGGAATGCAGGTTGCTCAATATGAGCAATTCTAGAAAAACAATAAGGAGAAACGACCAAAGTGGGGTCGTGGACAAGACTGGAAGAAGCCGAAGGAGCACAATATCTCATTCGTAGAGCGGAGCTCGGTTTATGAAGAGGCGAGCGAGCCAAGTGAGGACGACCCCTCGGCCGAAGAGGCCGAGATATGTGCGGCCGAAATTGTATTGGACCAGATCCCCGTATAGTTTTTCCCCGTGATCCGTGGTGAGGAACACCTACTATTGGTGTGTTGGGCCCGCGATGCGTCGAATAGACGTGTTAGACGGACTCAGTGAGGGTTCTGGATCAAACCTATCTTTCGGCCGCTCTCGCCGAATTTTGGAAGTGGTTTCAGGCTAATCGGAGGCCGAATTTGAATTCAGCGTGGAAAAACGCTGAAAAACGGCTATTTACTTGTATTTTTTTGGGTCCGGACGCCCAAAAACGGACACCCGAAAGTTTTCGGTGCATTTTGGTGCACGGGGGAGCCGTGGACCAGCGGGGGAAGCCACGTGGTAGCCGGGGATTGGCCGACGCACGCGGTGCGGTCCACGGAAGGCGCGCGGGTGCAGTGGACCGGGCGTGGGGGACACGTGGCAGCCTCTCGTAGGTGGGCTCACACGGCGCGGTCCACGGGAGAGCGCGGGGAGTTGTGGACCAGGGCGGGGCCACGTGGCGGCCCCGGGTTGGCTGGCTCACGCGTGCGCGGTCCACGCACCGCAGGCGGCGACTGTATGGGCACAGAGGTGGCAGGAGGCGACTGGCGCAGGCCGGCTAGCGTGGCGGCCGGGTCAGCGCGCCAGGCACGCGGGTGCCAGGTGGCGCCCTGCCATTGGCGGGCGCCACCCACCCCGTCGCCCCACGCAGGACACGCAGCTGGGCACCGCTTTCCCGTGTTCGGGACACGCGTCGCACCCCGGCGTATTCGGGCGTTTGTCAAGTGGGCTCTCTCGGGCGTGTTTTTGGGCCCGAAAAATTTCGGGAGCCCGAAACCTCGACTCGAAAATCCAAAAATTGGATTTTTGGGCTGAGTCTATAAATAGGCCTCCCAATCCCCTTTTCTCAAATTTTTTGGGCTTTTTCCCAGGAGCCACCTAATAGAAGTTCTTCCTCACCTTGTTCCCTATCTCGTGAAGGATTTGTGGGATTTTAGGAGGCTGCGGCATCGACGATCTCGGCGACTCGGCGCGCTTCGACATTTCCATTTCGGTGGCCTTTTTCATCGCTGTTCAGTCCGAGGGCTCCCCTGTGCTACCTCGAAGGAATTTTTGGACAATTTTTATGGCAGCGTGTTCTTGAGAGATAGGCCTTCGATTTCTATGTGGACCACTTCGCTTCGTTTCGAGTTTTTGGTGGGGTTGTTTAGGTATCTTTTGACCGCTTTTTCTGCAGCAATATTTTGGACGGCGGTGGAGTGTTCTTGCCATATCTCGGCCTATGGGTGTCGGAACGAGGCGTATAAGTACTCGATTTGTATCTACTCTTCGCGAGGATCGCAGTCGTGATTTTTTTGGATTTTTTTTGGGGTACTGCGCGTAGGTGAAAATCCCTGTTTTCCTGGGCTGTTTTGCAAAACAGCAAGTGCTGTATTTTGAGGTCTCCATTTACGTCGTGCTCAACTCTTGTGCAATTTTCTCGCGGATTTGGGCATTTCGCAGAAAAAAAGTAAAGTTGGATATTTTTACCACATTCAAGGTGAGCATTTGTCCTTTTGCCCCCAGTCTGAAACTGTGCTCGATTTGACAGTTGTACCATCCCGACACACCGTTAATTTTGTGCTCTTTTGTGTGGACAGCTCTCACTGTTTTGGCTGCCATCGTTGGATCGAGAGGAGTCTTTGAGAGTTTGGATTTGCGCGTTCTGGGTAGGTAGTTGTTGCATCACTCTTTTTATGACTTGCTCACTAGGACTATTAGAGAGACCCCTAAATTATTATTCATTGGTTTGTCACCCTATGGGAAGTCATACATGATTACATTAATTTTGAGCCTATCTATGTGGGAAGATTATTGTGGGGATACAATTACATGCCATGATTAGTACTTAGCTTTTTATGCAAAAATGGATTATCATGTTGGGACGTTATGATCTAGTCTATGTGAGAGTATTACTTGATGCTTTCCATTTTATTCTACATGAGAACACCTACATACTTGTATGGACATCTAGATAGGCCACTATTTACCGTTACACTATCATATTGGGACTTGACTTAGGAGAAATCATGTTTGCTCTTTTTCTCCTTTTCTAGATATATGGTTCATGTTGCTCGGGTTCGAGCAGGGATTTGGGATAGTGTAGTCGAGATTGATGAGTCGGGGAAAGGTCGTGCTAGTTGTGGGACTTGTGGGGTGTTGCGACAGCCGCGGATATTGGGCGGTTGACCGGATATTTACTTTCGTATCAGATTGGGGTTCGCGGTTTCTTTAGTGGATGGATTTTCCCACTTGAGCATAGTCGTGATCCAATCCTGTTATATTGAGATATTGTGACATGGTTACTTTACTCGTGTGGGTCGCTCCTGTGGTGACCCCGATCCCCGTGCAGCTTTCCCCATGACCCATGTAGTGAAATACCTATTAGTGGTGTGTCGGACCCGCAACGAGTTAAATGGACGCATTGGACGAACTCAGTGAGGTTTCTGGATCAAGCCTGTCCTTCGACTGCTTTCGCCAAATTTTAGAAAAGGTTTCAGGCTAATCCGAGACCGGATTTGGATTTAGCGGGAAAAAACGTCGAAAATCGCTATTTACTTATATTTTTCGAAGTCCGGATGCCCAAAAAGGGACCCCTGGAAGTTTTCTGCGCGTTTTGGTGCATCGGGGAGCTGTAGACCGAGGGGAGGAGCCACGTGGCGGCTCGGGATTGGTCGGCTCACGCAGCTCGGTCCACGCGGCGCTGCGGGTGCGCGGTCCATGGACCTGGCGCGTGAGCCGGGCGCAGCGAGCGCCGAGGCGGGACGCGTGGCGGCTGCGGATTGGGCCGGCCACTGTGCGGATCGTGCGCGGTGTGGCGGGGCAGGTGGCCGTACACGCGGGGCAGGCGGGCGCGACGTGGGCGCGCCACGCGTCGCGCGGCCTGAGTGGCCGCGCCTCGCTGTTGCGTGGGACGGGCCACGTGGCGCGCCCGGGTGAATCCGGGCGCTACCATGGCCATTCCCTGTTCGGCGCCCGAATATTTCGAGTGCCCGAAATTGTACCCCAATGGGGTATTTTCCCCACCCCCCCATTGTTTGACTATAAATAGACTTTCACCTTGGGTTTTTGGGCTTTTCCCCAGCTCTTCTGTGGATAAGCCCTGAAGCGAAGTTGACCCTCATCTTGTGCTGCATCTTGCGAAGGAGTCTCGGAATTTTTGGAGGGCGCGACATCGATGGCTTCGGCGATTCGGCACAGTGCGACGTTTCTTCTTCTTCGGTGGCCTATTTCCGTCGCGTTTCGGTCCACGAGGTCCACAGAGCTACTCGGAAGGATTTTTTGGACGATTTTTACGGCTTCGGTTTCATGAGAGGTAGGCATTTGATTTCCATGTTGATCACCTTACTTCATTCTGAGTTCTTGGCATAGTTTACGAGGCATCTTTGAACCCCTTTGTTGCTGGTGGTTTTTCTGGACAGCGGAGGCTTGTCGGATTTTTATCTCTGCGCTCGAGTATTGGATTTCGGCCTGTGAGGACTCGATAGACATCTACTCTTCGCGAGGATCGCCGTCGTATTTTTATTAGAATTTTTAGAGATTATCTCGCAGGTGGTAATTAAGCTTCTTTGGGACAGATTTTACAGCAGCTTGTGTTATGGGAATTTTGACTTATTGCAATGTTTGGACCGTATCTTTGTACCCAGGAGGAGTTTTCTAGTGTTTTTGGACCCGTTGGAATCGTGGGAATCCGAGGATTTGTCCCCGTTCAGTTTCAGCCTTTTTGGATCTTGTATTGACGCGCGCTTCAGGTGGGTTGCTTCGTCTCCAAAACCGGTGGACGGTTCTCTAATTCTATATTGTTAGTGAGCATGCATTATGTGAGCAGTATTAGAAAGCATGTTGTATCAGATAGGATTTTCTAGTGTAGTGATTCTAATCATGTTGATTATTACTTCCTATCTGTGTTGATTAAATGTTAGTATTGGACTTGACTTAGCACCCTGTCATATGTTGCATGTATAACCAGACTAGTAGAAAACCCTCACTTGGGCTAGGTTTATTTATGTTTTAGACATCCACACTTTTCTTTCTATTCCTGGACATAGTGTTTTCCTCGCCCGGGTGGTGGGCTGAGTGTTCGGGATTTCTCTTAGTGTGGGATGCATGTTACACTCGTGCTTGGGGGCAGAGTGGAGTCTGATAGATGTAGCTAGTCTTGTATCTGTGGCGGGAGCCGTTGGGTAAACGGTGGTCCCGGGTTATCGTAATTCGCTGTTTTCTTTGTCGTCACTATATTAGTGACAAGGGGTATACTAGTGATAGCAGGACCTAGAACCCAGACTGTTTTTGGACACACATAATTTCTATAAACTAATATTTTTCCTTCCAAACTTTGAGGGGTCGCCGGAGCTGTTGTTGTTTGATTTGGGTGAAGGCAATAGCCCTTCGGGGTTTGAAAAATAAAACTTATTTGAACTGATTTTATTAAAGAACAAAAATATATTAAATTGGGTTTCTCAGATTAAAATAGTTTTCAGTAATAACTGTCATCTTTTATTACAAACTTCCTCACCCGAGAGAGTTTGGGTGACCTGGGTTCTAGGGGTCGTTCCCTTATTTCGGGACGAAAGCTACGGGGGCTGTACCTGGAACCTGCTCTTGTTTGATAGGGTTGTAGGTGTTGGTCTCCCGAAACTTTCGGTCCCTGGTTGGTTTCTTCCGCATGTTTTACCAAGTGAGTTATTTTCCCGAACTGTAAGAGGTCGAGAACTTCGAAAGGTTGAGTCTGGAGTCTGTTCTTGTTTGATTTGGATTCTAGACACCGACCTTTCGGGATTCTCGAACCCTTACTGTGTCGGTTGGTTCTTTCTCGTCTGTGAGTTGGATGCCCTGTTTTGGGAGCCGTTGGGTTGACGACGGTCCCGGCTGTTGAGTACCTCCAGCCAGTGGGTTAGTATTGTGAGTTAGACATTATCGATCTGATTGATCGTGGATTTGGATTATAGCCTGCATGAGCCATATTGAGCTCGATAGAGATGCACGGATACTTTCCTCGGTGGGGTCGCGCCCCTCGAGTGCCACTCCGGAGTTGGGCCTGTTACTTTGCTATCACGACTTGTCGACGCAGTCCCTCTAGCTGGGCCAGTTTTGGCAGTCACGGACGCCCTACGTAAGTACCGTCCTCTTGTGGATGTGTGGCAGTAGGTGGGCGCAGGTTTGACTGGACCCCATGTGGCAGTCACTGTGATTGGGTTGATTGAATAGTTGGGTTAGAGTCGATATATTATTTTCATCTGTATCACCCTTTGAGCATTGTAGATAGAGGCATGATAGCTGTATACTCTTTCCAGCTTATCTTTCCATTATTATAGTTTTCCTGTTATCTTATGCCTCTAGTAGACTTAGTGGGCAGACCATCGGGCTTGGTAGCGGTACCCACTGAGAACTACTGTGGGATGTAGTTCTCACACCCGCCGTGGTGACTATTCCTAGGGACCCATTTTCAGTTCCTGCTGCTCCAGTTGCTGACCCTTCTGTTGCTGATGAGGTGGGGAGTCGCGAACTAGTTCCCTACCCGTCCTTAGAGTATAGCTGTACCCCTTTTGGAGCTTAGTAGTGCAGTCTGCTGGATTATTGTTATTAGTTACTTTTGAGGGTTTTATTTTTGAGAGACTTTTGTAGTGAGGTTCAGACTTGTACTTTTGGAGTTGTATTATTTTATTTTAGTAGTCTACTTTTTAGCTTTGATATCTGTATAGCTGTAGTATCATTCTTTTTGTAGGTTAGACGCTTCGTCTATACGGGGCTTCCCGTATGGGTGGCGGATCTGTTGGCGGGCCCGGGTCGCAGTTTCGACCCCGGGGCGTGACAGCTCCCCTCGAGTGCCACTCCGGAGGTAGGCTTATTACCGGTCATGTGCCGGTCCATTGGTTACCTAGGGATTCGGTCGTGTGCCGTTTTTGCTACTTGGTTCTAGAGTTCGACCGCAGAGCACGCAGTACTGGACTTGTATCGGTTCTTGGATTAGGTTATTTTGGGCAGTTACTCTTTGATGATGCATGCATACAGTTATTTTAGTCGGTACTACATTAGAGGCATAGTAGTGGTAGTTTCCCTTTTCAGCAATCCTTTTATCTTACTACTTTACTTTCCTTCTGCCTCTGTAGACTTAGTGGGTACGTCGGATCTTGAGGATTTACCCACTGGGGGCTACTGGTTTTATCAGTGGTTCTCACTTCTATAGTTGTTTCCCTTCTTCTTCCCCCTTATTTTGCAGATTTTTCTACGGGAGCGGTGGGGCCATCGGCGGCTGATCGAGGTAAGGGAATCGCTGAGTAGATAGATCTCCTGTGAGGCTGAGAGTCTAGTAGACTACTGTTGTACCCTCCACTCGGACTGTTGTATTTTCCCTTTTATTTTGGGTTTGGCTTTAGCCAGCTGGTTGTACTATTTTGATGAGCTGGGAGTTTATTATACTTATTACTGTTGTATTTTATTTTCAGTTTCAGTCTGAGATGTTGTAGTTTTAGTTCAGCTCTGTACTTGTGCTCTTTTATTGCTTATATTATATTTGAGCAGGTTTTCGGCGCTTCTTGTAAGCAGAAAATTTCGTGTGCACCGCGGATATGTAGACGGGCCCGAGTTCTGGTTTACATCCGGGGCGTGACAGAAATGTTACCAGGTCGCGAGTCGTACACATGTATGGTTCTCAAGCCGAGTAAGGTCCGAGATCCCAAGGCTCAGGCATCGACTAATACCTTTACATTCGACGCGCCTAAGACCGATCAAATATTCGATCGATTGTACAAGGATAGTCGAATCAAGCTTCAGGAGGGGCAGACTATCCCTCCCTAGGAGGCGCAAATATTGTAATTGGTACTATTCATTGAGCCACAGCACAGGCGAATGCGTCGCCCTGAAAAAGCAAATTCAGAAAGAACTCGATGAGGGTCGGCTTACCTTTGCCGTCCAAGAGAAAAAAGAAATAGAGGTCGACACTAACCCTTTCCCTCTACAGGTGAACATGGTAGACCCCAAGAGGAAGGAGGCGATGCAGGGGCTTGGGTCCCCTGAAAAAGAAGGATCGGCTCGGAACGGTTTTTGGCTTTACATCCATTGCAAGGTCGAAATGACAGACGGGGACTGGGACGCCCTTCTCGCGGACATGCCCGAGGAGGTAAAAAGATGGTTTGCCTTCATCAACAAAGGCGCACACCGCTATGTCCATGGGCCGAACCCAAGTTCGGCCGATGTATCTAGTAAACGGTCTTCCGGAGAGGATGATAGAAAAGAAGAGCAAGGGCGCCCCATCCTTGGGACATTGCAAGGATTCTACGACCAACATAGGCCGAGGCCGACTTTAGTCGGCCATGAGGGGCAATGGACCCCACAACAACAGCATGGTCCCCACCATGGCTATAACGAAAGCCGGGTCCGGAGGGCACCTCGCAAACCCTTCGCCCGACAGCCCGGAGGAAGACCAGCGTATAGGCACCCGCAGCACCAAAAACAGGTCGGGCCCCACCAGAGGCTCGGATCGCTGGAGACATGGAAGGGCCCAGCTAGGCACCAGTGGAGAAGGCCCACTCCGCGACTTCCCCACCGACAAGCGTTGAGGGCAGGAGAAGCTCTGCCACCTCCTGACTCCGACTTTTCGTGGCTCACTAAGGGAGAAGTGTAGGCATTGGGCATCAAGTAGCCCGGGAGCTAAAAGTGCAGCCGTGGCAAAAAAAGGAAATCCTCAGGAGGCACCTGAGATAGGGGAATCCACTGGCAGACGTGCCAGTGGGGGAATGGCCCATGAACACAGGGCCGGCTCGATGGCAAGGGTCGGGCATGACTAAGACGCAGAAGCGTCGAGCTCAAAGGCTGAAGGGCGACGCCTACAATGACGGCGTTGCAGCTCAGCGACTGTGGCCGACCCCGGGGCAGGAACAGCCCACGCACCGACAAGAGGTGAGAACTTCAGCGGTGCCACCTTAGTGTTGGGTTTAGGTTAATAAGGATCTAATAGGGGAAAAAACACCTAGAGGGGGGTGAATAGGTGTAAACAATAAACACTCAAAAAATCATTGTGCGATAAAACCCAATGCGGAAAAATAAAAGAACACACAAGATTTTTACGTGGAAAAACTCCAAACCGGAGTAAAAAAAACCACGGGACCGATAACACGGCGAAATCCACTAGAATTAACACACGTACAAGGTGATATAACGTACTCACAGACGACTCAACCTTTTACCATACGCTCCTAGTAGATCTTCTCCGCTCGCTCCACGACGCTTCTCGAATCCACGATCCGCGCCCAACGCTGAATCCACAGCGTCCAACGTCGAGTCCACGACGTCCAACCGAATCCACGGTCTTCACCCAATGGCACGCTTCGAATCCACGAACGCACCTCGCTCCGAATCCACGAGAGCGATAACACCTTGAATCCACAAGGCCACGCGAGTCCACGCGCCGATTTTGGGATAAATCGTTGTTTGTTTGGGTGGTGATGATCCGCCGAATACTTAGATTAAAGATAGATCGGAAATACCATCTAAGTATTCATTGATTTGATTCTACTCAAAATGTGAGTATGGAAAACCTAGAATCAAATCAATCAATATAGATGAAGAACCATAGAATAGATCTAATGATTTCCGTTCTTCTCTATATATGTGGATTTTTCTTTTCGGCTATCTTTTCTTAACCAGCCGATCTATTGCGGATGCCCTAGAAATGAAATGGAAGGGCTATTTATAGGTTAGAAACCCTAGGAAGAATATTCGGATCAAAAACAGCCTTTTCTGGAAAGTTTTACCGACGGCGATCCGGATTGGATTTGGCGATCCGGATTGCAGAAGCACAAACCACGATTTCCAGAAAATTGCCTGTTCGGGATCCGGATCGTAGTCCCCGATCCGGATCGTTCATACAGTTTTACCAGAACATCATGTTCGGGATCCGGATTGCAATTCCTGATCCGGATCGAAGAAGCACACAGGTAAAACTAGTGTTCGGGATCCGGATCAGAGAGTGCTGCGATCCGGATTGAACCAGTGTATGAACAAACACCTTTCGGGATCCGGATTGAAAGCCACGATCCGGATCCTGAACATGTCCCATGTCCAGTTTTTGATGAATAAGCAATTAAAACCTCTTCCAGGTGTTTCTACACTATAAGAAGTATTCGGATCATCAAAATTCTTTAGTTAAACGTACCTGATCCTTTTGAATTCTTCTTTCTTGAGATTGAGGTATACGATCCAAAGTTTCTTCATCTTCAATCTTCAAGACTTAATACATTCACGAAATACGCCAACTCAAATTCCGTAACAATCTCCCCCTTTGGCGGTTTCGTGACAAAACACAAATCCACAAAGAAAATTCAAAAAGATATTTTTGTTGCTATCACCATACAACAAAAATTTACAAAAGAGTTCCAGAAATTAAAAACATGAGATAAACTCCTAGAACAGACTCTAGACTTAGACATCTGTAATCTCTGCACACAGAAAACATTCTTGACAAACAAATTCGTTAGATACCTCAAGAATTGGAACATACAAAACCAAATACAGAGATAGAGTTTATTCTCATCATGACATTTGAAAAATTCAGATATGTGAAAGAATCATAGTTAAAAACCAACATATCTTCTAAGCAGTTGAAAACCAAATGTCAAAGTATGTTAGTCCAACATCAACTTGTTAGTCATATTACATGCCCAAATAGTTAGTCGAATAGTTAGTATAGAAGCATGTCACAAATCACAAAAGAAAAACCAAAGTTGAGTTGAAGTTCATACTTACCTTGATATCATCGATATTCACAATCATTGTTCACATCATTCATTGTTCAGAGTTCTTTCTAACTCTCTCACTCTCTCCCCCTTTTTGTCACAAAACAAAGCCAAATAATTACAAGACAAGGAGAGTTAACAGAGATTATAAACCTGCAAAACAAACAAAGGATCAAATTGAAAAACCTGCAAAGTTAGAACAAACAGAAGGTAAAGCAAAGAACTACTCCTGAGAGTCGGAGTCATCAGATGTCGTGCACCCCATTTTCGCAAACAACTTCTTCACAAGTTTCTTCACGGATGAGACTGACTTAGTCAAAGTGACCTGAGAAGCTGTGATAATTTCCATCTCATTTTTCATGACGTGAAGATCGCCTTTCATTTCAGTGAATTCAGCGGACATACGTTCCTGTTCATTCGAAAGCCGCTGTTGTTCTTTAAAGATAGAGGTGACCGAGGCATCATCGTCAGAGGTGGATGGAGGTGCCTTCTGTTGAGGAGGAAGGGTGTTGAAGAAGTTGCATGTGGTCGAGCTCGTTGTCCAATCGGAGGAGAGGGGGGATCATCCTGCTTTGTCGTAGAGACTTGACAATGGTTGTCTCATTGATTGTCCCCAAACTATACATATAAGAGCTCGCGCTTGTATCCACTTTAAATCTCCTAAGGATGCGCATGATAATCATTGGATATGGTAGTCGCTCTGTTGGGTGAGAGTGTTCGACATACCGCGTCATCCTATTCCAAATGAGATAAGGAATATTCAAGTTTGCTCCCATTGCAGCTGTTGGGTTCCCAAGAAGATAAAGAAATAACATCCTATCCCATCGAAGCACTTTTGTATTCATATTTGGAAGAATGTTGTAGCAGACAATGAAGTTGATATACTTATATTCTTTCCGAAGCTCTCTGGAAAATACGGAATTTCCGGCAGACGGAGTATCCGGAAGGCAAATTCCATTGACTACAATTCTCCAAGAGTTTTCCGTGAAGACTTGAGTCTTCAAATAATGAAGTCCATCTGAGATGGCTGTCATGCTAAGCACCTCTCCAATCAGTTGGGGAGTGACTTTGATTTTGATACCTTTTACAAAGGTATGAAATTCTCGGCGTCCGTCAACATCATCAATAAGACTTGCAGCATTCTGATAGAAAATCCGAACTGAGTGTGGGCAATACCCAGTTTTTTCAGGAAAGTTGCAAATTGGAGCGAGACCAACTTGGTCAAACAGAGCTCCAAACTCTGCAGATCGATTCCTCATCTGTTGTACATTAACATGTCGTTCACCTATGCATTCCCTCTTTTCAAAATCTTTGATTCTTGTGGAGCTGATGAATCCCTGAGGTGGTGGCTGGGTGGCTATAGGTTCGTTGATTGAAATGCCCTGAGCACTACCTCTTTTCCTTGCCGAGTTTTCATCCTTTTTCCAGTTTGTGTGGGTCCATCGGTGCTTTCCTTTCTCAGCTGCTGTAGGAGGAGGCTTAGTTTTGGGGCTTCAGCAGGAGCCTTTCCTTTTGCACAGTCGGGACAGGTGCTTCAATTTCGATGTTGTCCCAATCAATCGACTCTGTTTCCGATTCAGTATCGGAGTCAGCTTTAGCTCGTTTCGTCCTTTTGGTCCTCTTTGGCTTGGCAGTGTCCTTTACATGGACCATGGCAGCAAGTAGGAAAATGATCCAGGTGATCACCATTTCTTCAGTGCTTTGAGTTTCGAAAAGTGTCCTGTGAAACCAACTCAAGAACATATGAAAAATTGTCAATTTTGAAAAATTTGAAAACATTGTACCTAGACAATCATAATCATATAGAGAAGCCAAGAATCAAATTAGTTTTCCAAAAAGAATTTTAAAAATAGATCAATCCATGATTTACAAAAATTCCTCTTTTATGCCCTAAAACCGAATTTTTAGAAATCGAAGCCTAAAAACTCGTTAATCAAGTAAAATCCCAGCATAAAAGCAAAACTAATTGACCCAGAGTTCTTATTTCAAAAGAAATTTGATCAAAAACCATTCACAAACGAAAAAGTTCCAATTTTTCAACTCACGTTTGATGAAAAACCATAAAAACTGTGAAAAACCGAGTTTTGATCATGAAAACTTACTTGAATCCGAAGAACTTTGAGTTTTGAAGCACCAAGAAGCAAGAAATCTAGAGAGAGAAACTCTAGAGGCTTGAAAACCAGAGATTAGGGTAAAGAAATCAAGAATCTGTATGTTTCTATATAAAACCCTAGCCGTGATCCGGATCGGCCGAGAATGTGATCCGGATCGGCTACCCGCAGGAAAAATCCTGCGTTCGGGATCCGGATCACTTGTCCCGATCCGGATCGGCTACACCTTTTTCTTCAGAAAAATTTAGAAAAATACAATAAAATCCAGAAAAAGTATGTAAGCACTTTACCATGTCAACTTTAAACAAATGACATCGTTTCATACAACAAGAAATAGATTATGCAAAATCTATCAAAAATATCCAAAAATGAAACGAAGATTTACGAAAGTTAAAACACTTAAAGTTGAACAACTTCAATTACATCTATCCTGATCCTATGTGTAATGTCTTTATCAAATCATCAATTTCAGTAAAGAAAATGAAGTACCAAGATCAATAGATGTTTGAAATCCCAGATAAGTTAGATAATATATCTAGACAATCTGTTGAAGGAGTGGCTCTTTGAGCATCTTTTACTAAAAATCCCACCTTATACCAACCATGAAATACGACTGAGTCAAGTATTTCAATATGAATTTCATCAACAATTTTCAAACAAAAATTTGCTTTTCATTCATGGAGTATCTTTTTCTTTCATTTTCTCCATGTGGTGGTAGTTTTCACACTCCTCATTGGGATGTAACTCTTTCCACATCTTTTGAGCATTTCACATTTCATTGACTCCCCCTCAATTGGCTATCAATTATTTAATATATAAAGTATTCAACCAAACCATTGATCTCGAATTCATACTCGACTAAGCAATCAAATATGATAATGACTATACCAAGAGATCATTGAGAGAGAAATTGACTTTGATCACTTAAAAGATGGTTTAATTAACGTAAATGATCATTGCAACATTGAAATATTATGACATCAAAAACATAATAAATTTCTAAATGCATAAAAGGATGCAATTAAAGTCAATTATGATTTATGCTCAATTAGTGTGCTATGTACAGAACATAGATAAAGAACAAAACAAAAAAAGAACAAAAACAAAACCTAATCTAAGCAAAGGTTTCAAAAGAGTTTATTTCAAGGAAAGCATGCCAATTGCTTTACGCAAGTGAATAAAACGTTTTTGATCCAAAGGTTTTGTTAAGATGTCGGCTAATTGATCCTCAGTTGAAATATATGACAGTTGAAGAATGTTTGATTCAACTAGCTCTCTAAGAAAATGATATCTAAGTTCAATATGTTTTGTTCTAGAGTGCAACACAGGGTTTTTAGAAATGTTAATAGCACTAGTGTTGTCACATAAAATGGTTACCGAAGATGTTGAAATTCGGAAATCGCTCAACACGCTCTTCATCCAAATCAATTGGGTTGAACAACTTCCTGCAGAAATGTACTCCGCTTCGGCAGTCGAGAGTGCTATGCAGTTCTGCTTTTTACTGTGCCATGCAACAAGGCAGTGGCCGAGATAGAAGCATGCACCACTCGTGCTTTTCCGGTCATCCACCGATCCAGCCCAATCGGCATCTGAGTATCCAACAATATCCAAAGTCGTTCCCATAGGATACCAAATTCCGAAATTGATTGTACCTTTGATATACCGGATGATCCGTTTCACCGCTTTCAGGTGAACCTCCTTCGGTGCTGATTGATATCTCGCACAAATCCCAACACTGAAGGATATATCCGGGCGACTAGCCGTGAGATATAGTAGACTTCCAATCATACTGCGGTACAGTTTCTCGTCTACATTCTCACTTTGTGATTCACTTCCAAGTCCCTTATGGCTAGTTCCCATTGGAGTCGGAAAATCTTTAGAATTTTCAAGATCAAACTTTTTGACCAACTCCAGTGCATACTTGGATTGACACAAGTGAATTCCTTCATCGTTTGCTTAACTTGTAATCCAAGAAAATAATTCAACTCGCCCATCATGGACATCTCAAATTCGCTTTCCATGGTCTCCGCGAATTTAGAAGCATCATTATCTCTTGTTGCTCCAAAAACAATGTCATCGACATAGATTTGAGCAACTATGAAATTGTTTTGATAATGCTTCACAAAGAGAGTCCTGTCAGCTCCCCCTCGAGTGTAGCCCTTTTCCAAAAGGTGCTTTGTCAACCTTTCGTACCATGCTCGCGGTGCTTGTTTCAGACCGTAAAGAGCCTTTTTCAGTCGAAAAACATGGTTAGGTAGTTTATGATCCACAAAACCTTTCGGTTGAGCTACATAAACTTCCTCATTTAAAAATCCATTTAAAAAGGCGCTCTTAACGTCCATTTGAAATAATCTGATTTTAAAATGACAAGCGATCGCAAACAATATACGAATGGACTCGAGTCTAGCTACAGGGGCGAAGGTTTCATCAAAGTCTATACCTTCTACTTGAGAATAGCCTTGAGCAACTAACCTTGCTTTGTTCCTGATGATAGTACCTTCTTCGTTTTTCTTGTTCTTGAAGATCCATTTGGTACCTATCACATTGTGTTGCTTCGGAGGCTTCGTCAGTTCCCAGACTTTGTTTCGCTCGAATTGATGGAGCTCTTCCTGCATTGCTTTAATCCAATAATCATCTTGGAGAGCTTCATCAACATTCTTTGGTTCGATTTGTGATACATAGCATGCAAATCCGCAAACCAATTGTCTCCGTGTCCTAACTCCTTCTTGAGGATCTCCAATTATGTTCGACTCAGGGTGATCCTTGGAGATGCGTAACGTTTGAGGTAGAGGAGTAGGCGGAGGTACACGAGATGATTCCTTTGCGCACCCAAACCTTTTTGAAGTGCGTTGGTAATGGTCGTGAGGTTGATTTCCTAGGTGAGGGCGTCTTGCTTGAAGAATTGCTGCTCCTTGATGATGTCGTCTTGGGAGATGTGCTACCAAGGCTCTTTTCCTTTGAATGAATTGAAGTTGTTTTCGGAGGAATAGCCCTTTTGGTAGTCGTTGCAAGATGTGCTTGAGGTGTGCGTTTGGCTTCCGTCTTGCAATTTCTTCTTATGTGCCCTGAAATGCCACAACGAAAACATACCTTGGTTCTTGTCGATTCCGAGGAATGTAGTAGGTTCGTTGTCGTTGCTTGTCGTGAACACCGGTGTCGGAGGAGGAGATACCGACTGAGGCACAAACACTGTACCACTCGAACTTGGAATGTCTCCAGTTTGAGTGTATCCGAGGCCGAACTTATTTCTTTGACCGAGACCAAGAAGTCTGTCCAACTTACTCCTTCCAGAAGAAAATCTCTGTAAGTCATCCTTTAGTTGGCGTATGGTCTCTGTCATTTCCAATTTTTCCTGTCGGGCCTCGCCGTAGAGCTTCAAGAAGTAATTCGCTTTGTTCACCATATCCATATAATTCTTCTCGAATTGCTCATTGGACTCTTGAAGGGAAACATTTGTCTTAATCAGATTGTCCCTTTCCACTTCAAGATCGGTTGAGATAGAGGTTACTCTTTTTACTTCATCTTCAAGATCCTGTAATCTCTCTTTCAACCCCTTGTTTTGTTTAGCCAGTTTCTTTGAATCCCTCAAAAGCTTATGGTAGGCTAAAACAAAATCTTCACCTTCCGAATCATCTGATTCATCGTCCGTTGCAATCTTTTCAACAGTGGAGTTGGACAGTGAGTCGGATGTACTTGCCATTAAGCACATGAAGGGAGAAGATGTGGTGGACGCGTGGAAAGCTGTCGCGTTGTCTTCTTCATCACTTGACGATGACTCATTTGACGTGGAGTTGTCATCCCAAGTAACTACTTGCATCGCTTTCTTCTTAGCCGGATTCTTGTTGGGACATTCCGTTGCTATGTGGCCGTAGCCTCGACATTTGAAACACTGAACTTGTCCCTCAGAACTTTTCTTATCCTTTGAGAAGTTCTCTTGCTTTCTTGACTTGTGCTTGAAGGACCCTTGCCTTTCTTCGACTTTCCGAAGGATTGAGTTTTGCTTGAATTTCCCCTTCGAAAGTTGCGGCGAAACTTCCTTGTCAAGAGAGCGAGCTGCTTCTCAAAGTCCTCCATAGAAATGTTCTCGTCGTCGTCCGAGGAGGATGAATCCGCGTCTTCTTCTTTAGTTGATTTCAATGCGTAACCTGAAGACTTAGAAGAGGATGCCTTTCCAGAAGAATAGTTAGTAGGAAAAGTCATTTCATAAGTTTGTAAAGCACCTACTAATTCTTCTACACGCATTTCGTCCGGGTGTTTAATTGTTTCAATGGCTGCGACCTTCGGGCGAAATCGTTCAGGAAGAGTTCTTAGAATTTTTCTTACAACTTTAAATTCTGGAATCTTCTCTCCCAAGTTAGCACATGAGTTCACGATGTCTTGCAATCGTGTGTAATAGTCAGTGAAGGATTCATTCTCTGCCATAGAGATAGAGTCAAACTTGCTCGTGAGCATTTGCAGTTTCTGAATCTTCACTAAGTTAGTTCCCTCATGCGTAACTTGAAGAACATCCCAGATTTCTTTCGCAGTCTCACATGCCGAGACGCGAGAGAACTCAGTTTGTGACAAAGCATTAAATAGAGCATTAATCCCTTTGCCATTGTAAGAAGATAAGTCTATCTCTTCCTTGGTCCATTTCGACCTAGGTTTTAAGGTGCGAACATCATCTAAAATTTCAGTTGGATTAGACCATCCTAATTCAATTGATTGCCACACCCTTTCGTCGATGGAAATTAAAAAGCTTTCATCCGTACTTTCCAGTACGCATAATTTGTTCCATCAAAGAAAGGGGGTCGATTGATGTTTCCACCTTCAACCATTGTTTACAACCCTATTCCCGCTCTGATACCACTTGTTGGGTTTAGGTTAATAAGGATCTAAATAGGGGAAAAAACACCTAGAGGGGGGTGAATAGGTGTAAACAATAAACACTCAAAAAATCATTGCGCGATAAAACCCAATGCGGAAAAATAAAAGAACACGCAAGATTTTTACGTGGAAAAACTCCAAACCGGAGTAAAAAACCACGGGACCGATAACACGGCGAAATCCACTAGAATTAACACACGTACAAGGTGATATAACGTACTCACAGACGACTCAACCTTTTACCATACGCTCCTAGTAGATCTTCTCCGCTCGCTCCACGACGCTTCTCGAATCCACGATCCGCGCCCAACGCTGAATCCACAGCGTCCAACGTCGAGTCCACGACGTCCAACCGAATCCACGGTCTTCACCCAATGGCACGCTTCGAATCCACGAACGTACCTCGCTCCGAATCCACGAGAGCGGTTGCACCTTGAATCCACAAGGCCACGCGAGTCCACGCGCCGATTTTGGGTAAATCGTTGTTTGTTTGGGTGGTGATGATCCGCCGAATACTTAGATTAAAGATAGATCGGAAATACCATCTAAGTATTCATTGATTTGATTCTACTCAAAATGTGAGTATGGAAAACCTAGAATCAAATCAATCAATATAGATGAAGAAACATAGAATAAATCTATTGATTTCCTTTCTTCTCTATATGTGGATTTTTCTTTTCGGCTATCTTTTCTTAACCAGCCGATCTATTGCGGATGCCCTAGAAATGAAATAAAGGGCTATTTATAGGTTAGAAACCCTAGGAAGAATATTCGGATCAAAAACAGCCTTTTCTGGAAAGTTTTACCGACGGCGATCCGGATTGGATTTGGCGATCCGGATTGCAGAAGCACAAAGACGATTTCCAGAAAATTGCCTGTTCGGGATCCGGATCGTAGTCCCCGATCCGGATCGTTCATACAGTTTTACCAGAACATCATGTTCGGGATCCGGATTGCAATTCCTGATCCGGATCGAAGAAGCACACAGGTAAAACTAGTGTTCGGGATCCGGATCAGAGATGCTGCGATCCGGATTGAACCAGTGTATGAACAAACACCTTTCGGGATCCGGATTGAAAGCCACGATCCGGATCCTGAACATGTCCCATGTCCAGTTTTTGATGAATAAGCAATTAAAACCTCTTCCAGGTGTTTCTACACTATAAGAAGTATTCGGATCATCAAAATTCTTTAGTTAAACGTACCTGATCCTTTTGAATTCTTCTTTCTTGAGATTGAGGTATACGATCCGAAGTTTCTTCATCTTCAATCTTCAAGACATATTACATTCACGAAATACGCCAACTCAAATTCCGTAACACTTAGAAGAAGTTACTGATGATCCAATCGGTAGTGGTTAAGCCGACAAATGAAGCCATCGAGTGGGAATTGGACGCCCGCTTAAAAACTTTGGAGGTCGCCGTGAGGCGTAGCCAAGAGACGCTGGGGGAGCGACAGGAACCCGAGAAACCCGTCGAGCAGAACCCCGGAAGGGTAGCCCGACGCAGAAGATGGGGGGACGAGGAGGTTATGACTTCATCTTCGGCTGGAACAGAGACCGAGGAAAAGAAGATGAGGACCGATAGCATGTCGGTCGACGGGGACCTGGACGAGACCTCTTTCGTTCAGGTGACTGAAAGGGAACATCAGTGAAGCTTCTCTACGAGGCCACACACAGGCCTTCGGAAAAGGAGCCGGCACAAGAAGCGGCGAAGATGCATGATCGGTTGTCGCACTATAGGCCGAAGATTCGGCTGAAGAGGCCAAAAAAAATAGGGTACGCTGATCAAGAACAACGAGTTTCCCAGTCAAGATTTGATTGTGCGAAAAAAAAGGTCCCCCAATGAAAAGGACCTTCCTGGATCAGCCGAGTAATCAAAGAGAGGACGCTCCTCCTACTCAAGAAATCAAGAAGGATTGGCACCTATTTGCGAATCCCTTGAGCAGTGACCAAATCTCTTGCCGAGATATGGGAATATTCGCTAGACAGCATCACCTGTGCCAAGGTTTGGCTCAATTTCGACAATCGCCTGAACGGTATATCAGGCGATTGCCGAGGGGGCATTGTTGAGACCGAAATTTTCCCCTCTTAAGAGAGCGACACGTGGCGGATACCGTCCGTCAGACATCAGCCGACCACCTGCATCTCGATTAAGACTGATCTTAGTCGCGTGAGAATGCGACATGCGACATAGGCTATCAGTTGAAAGCATCGGCCGATAGGAGGATCGGTCGACAAGAAAAGCCGTCGACAGAAAGATTACTATCTCATCCAGGACAGTCTCTCGGCCGAAGATAGATATCAGACCGCCTGAGTCAGTCGACAGAAAAGGTGGGAGTTTGAGTCAGCTTTCGGCCGCTCGAGCCGAAAGAAGGAAGACTCCGGAAGGAAAGAGTGTGAGACTCGGGTGCAAATACCTCAATTGACCCAGAACGGCAAGGCGCCCCGCTATGGAAGGTGCTGAGGATCACGCTCCGGCGTAACAATTAGGGGATGAACCTAGACGGAGGAGCGACTACTATCCTAATTGAGGGCATTCGGCTCAAACGAAAGTGGTTGCTCAATATACGATAACTTTCTCTAATTAATACCGATAATTCAAATCGGCGCCTAATAACTTGGTTCGGAATGTGTATAAATATCCAAACCATCAAAGGAAAAGGGGGCCGGCAACCTCGTAAGCCCGGTAACCTCATACTAGGAGTAGGTTAATTTAATTATTCATACCTACATTTACTGCTTTCCTTTACTCCTTTTCTAGGAGTAGGCTTAATTATAATCCTTTTATCCCTACCTTCTTCCTTGTATTCCCTTTCCCAATCAATATAAAGTATAAACCGGCTCATTCAGTCGTGTCTTTTAGTTGTGTATTAAAGTGAAAACCGGTTCATTCAACAGCGTCTTTATTTGTATTCCTTATACTTTAAAATTATAATCGATTCCTTAGCCGTATCATTGTCTCTTTACCCGGTTCGGCTATTCTAAGTTGAAACCGGCGATCCCTCTCTACCTTCGTAAACTCGATTCGGCTGCCCTGACCGGGCGGTCGTGAGAGTTACCGGAGCAGAATCCGGCCGAACGGATCCCTTCTCGGCTCGATTGCTTGATCTGTTGGCACGCGACGCATTCGACAATCTCTGAGGGTCACCTCCCAGGGGCCGATCGTAGTGCAGCCACTTTTTGGCCCCAACAACGTGTTTTTGATCTTATTGGATTTTTTTTGTGTGATCGGTTTCGTGTATTTTTTACTCCAAGAAGAATTTTTTCCTACGTAAAATCTTGGCGTGATATTTTATTTTCCACATATATTTTTTATTTATGCTAAAATTTTGGGTTTTATCGTTTACACCTATTCACTCCCCTCTAGATATTATTTCACCTATTTAGATCCTAGGGATCTACAACCCATAGCCATGACCCCCTAACAATTTTAAAATTGCATAAAAGTTTATTATTAAGTTATTAAAAAATTAAAATAATATAAACTTTAGGAGCCAAAATGATTTTTGTTTAAAAAATAATATTGTCATATGGACCATGAATTGCTAATTTAATTAACTCTAGTGTATCATAATACTTGATTTACAAATTATATTAGATTTAAATATTTAATTTTTAAACATAAATAATACTTAATTTGTAAATTATACTATATCTTAATACTTGATTTCTAACATATTTTTTTTATAAATATATAAATTATTATTATTTTAATAATAAAAAAATTACACTTTATTTTTTTCGTAAAAAAAATATTAAAAATTCGGAAGGTAATAAACAAAGAGAAATCCTAAGTATACACTCCCAAATAGGGTGTACATTTTACATCCCACCCATCCAAGGGTGGGATGAATTTCACCGATCGCTTCGAAGTGACCGGTGGATAAACCCCATCGATGGGGTGGGGTGTATGATATACACCACAAATGAGATGTATATCAAAGTGACCGGTGAATAAATTCCCATTCTTGGATGGGATGGGGTGTATGATGTACACCCTAAATGGGGTGTATATGTAACATCACCCATAAACAAAAACTTATTTATATATAATTTTTTTATTAATATTTTTTTAAAAATAATATATTTTATATAATATGTATTTAGCCTTTTATAACTAAAATCGTCCTAAAGTGGGTGGCCATGTCCCACGAAATTAACGCTACTTCGTGCTTTTAACCCTCGCCAGGCCAACCGTCGCCGCCCTCTTCTTCCGCGACCATGGCCGCGTACCGGGTAGCGGCGGTGATCAAGAACTCGTCCGACGAAGACGAGTTTCTCGTCGTACGGCAGTCCCCGCCGCCGCCGCTCCCGGAGGAGGAATACGGGCGCTACGTCGACTCCGATCTCTGGGACTTGCCCTCGGCGCCGCTCACTCTGCTGGCCGGCGACTGTCGCTCCGAGGCGGTTGCCGCCGTCGAGGGCGCCGATTCCGTCTTCGAGAAGCTCGATCTCGCGAAATTCGATCTCGGTTCCGCGCTCCATCAGGTGATTTCCTTGTTCCTTGCAGTTTCTGAACTAAAAAAATTAGGTAAAATTGTGTCCTTGTTCTTGAACTAAACTGAAAGCTTAAGCAGATAAAGTGGAGGTACACTTTTCACATTAGCTAGAGCTGCTCTGATTCCACTAGTGGATTATTAGCGCTAAACAAATCTACAAAAGCTTGTGGTGATAGAATGATGGTACTACTACCTTAAAGTGTGCAAACATGTCCGCCACGCCATTAGGCTTGATTGTAACTTGGCCGAACATGGCCTCTATCATGTGGGCAGGGTGATAAATACCACTTCAACACCTAACATGTGCCGGGTACTATGATCTAGTTGTATTCTGCTATTACTTTGAGGAGGTTCCAACCGTGTGTAGTGCTATATGACTATGGTTGTTGTTGTAAAATTTGAGCACAGATTTGGATAAAGATGTTAGGCAAGGCACTTCTAGAAAGCTATCGTAAACGTAGTTATTTCTCCTGTATAGTGCAAAGGCTGTATGAAAATCCTACCCATAGGACACAATGTCTAATTGGAGAAAGTTCGAATTGCACCTCCAGATCTCGATCAGCACCCCGCCCAAAGTTGTTAAAGAATTAAAAGATTGCTTGAGAAAGGATTTTGAAAGCATACAATCGGAAGGAAGGCTATGTTTCTGATTTCTGTAAATTGTGCAAACCGTTGGCCACTTCCATCTCAAAGTGCTTAAAAATTATTATTATTTTTTTTCTAACTTTCTCCCCAACATTCAACTACGAGGTTGATCTTGTCGACCCAACAAGGCCAATTTGTGCCATTAGTCGCCCCTTTTCTTTCTCTCTCTGTTGTCCTGTCTTTTCTTTTTTTTCTGTCTTAGCTTTGGGGGAGGTGGAAAATGATTTTGCTATTTTTAGTGAAAAGTGAAGATAGAAGTCCACAAATATCCAATGTGGCAATAAACTAAAATGATTAAAATATGTTTCCAAATCTTTGGTTTGGGAAATTTGGAGTGAACTTAAATTTTCATTTTTAGATTCCCTATAGTTACTTTTATCCTCATACTAAAATTATTGGAGCTTAATATTAAGTCGTTATTTAGTTGATACATCAACAATCCCCCACTTGTTTACTAAATAACAACTACTTTAAAAGTTGAAAGGCATAAAAAAATTGTGAAAGAAAAACTACTCAATGATAAGCACAGTTTATACCCATAGGTGGATTTTGCGTTGAATCTTTTTGTTGAATAACGGTTTGGAAATTCTTACATTGTACTAGAGTTCTAGCTCACTTTGGTAGCGCTTTATATAGGGCCTTATGATTTATCCCGGCACTGAAAGTATTCTAGGGCTTTACCGGTATACCCTAGGAACTTCCCTACTTGCCAAGGTATATATATGTGTCTCTTGACTTTATTAAGCTATGATTCTTTTATTGACTATGTCCAACCTATCTCGTTGTGGATATTACAGTACATTAGCCAAATACATGACAACACAAATAGGGATGTCAACGGGTCGGATTCGGGGCGGATTTTCAAAAACCCGAACCCGAACCCGAACCCGAACCCGAACCTGACTACCAAATCCGAACCCGAACCCGAATCCGACGGATTTTAAAAATCCATATCCCAAGGATTTAAGTGCCGTGGCACGGGGTCGTGTCGAAAACTTGCCGGCACGGTACGGCACGGTGCGTGCCGAGCCGTGCTGATGAGTGCCGGTCACAAAAAATACATGCGTGCCGACACATAATGGCATGAAATATTTAATTTCTTTAGCAACAAAATTTTTTAATTGCTTATTATGTATCTTTATCAAATATTTTGAATTTTATTAAGAAAATTACTTAGTAATTTTAAGAAAAAAGGGTTTTGAACTGTATCATCGGCACGGGAGCTGTATCGTGCCGGTATCTTGTTAGCACGGTACGGCACGGTAGATACGGCCCGTGCCGATGGATACTTAAAACCTTGCCATATCCAAATCCGAACCCGACCAAAAATCCAAAATCCGAACCCGAACCCGAAAATCCACACCCGAAATAATTTTTTTTTTCTTTTTTTTTTTACAATATTTCAAAATATATTATATTAAATTTAAATTTTTAAAATATAAATTTAAATATAATATCAAATATTTATATACACATATATTATATAACATAAAATCAATTCAGGTTCGGATCGGATTCGGATTCGGGTCGGGTACAATCAAAATCCATATCCAAATCCAAATCCGTCGGGTTTTCATTTTTTATATCCATATCCGAATCCATATCCGTTTAACATCGGATAAATCCATCCCGTTCGGATTCGGGTTCGGATAAAATTTCGGGTATCCGTACCCATTGACGTCCCTAAACACAAATACTTCACTGTCCATAGAAATAATGCACCGGAAATGCAACCTCATATTGATTCTTTGAACTCTAAACAATTTGATTTTCAGTTATACTGACATTGATGCAAATGATTTGTTTGGATTTAGTCGAGGTTCTTATTGGACCATTTTTCCCTGATGAAATAAAATCTTATTAGCTTTTCAGCTTCAATTTTAACAATCACTGAGTGTTAAATACCATATATGTTGTTTTAAATTGGTGAAATAACCTCTAACAACACTTCTTTGAATCTGTGTAGGTTTTGATGCAAGTGGGTCCAATACTTGCTATTAATGGAAAATGGGTCCTTCTTAAGTATGTAGAAGAAGCTGAATTTGGTCCAGAACCTTTTGTTAACACACTTTTTGTCCTTGGATCAGTAGAGGACAAAGGAGATCCTTTACAAGGTTAGTGTACATATCTAGCTATATAGAAGTTCGGCTGCTATACTTTTGTGAATACGATTGTTTTTGTACTTATAAATTGTTTTTGACGTTATTAGCTTCCGAATCAATGATACCGTTGAACATGATTTATAGTATTTGAACTTCTTGGAAATCAAATTTCACGGTTTTTTGACATTATTTGCCTGATGATCAAAAGGCTTCAAAATTTACAATTTCCCCAAATTAATATCCATTACCCTTACTAGACCAAAAAGAAAGCGGATGGATAAAATTTGATGAGAGTGGTTACCATGTACATGTAAATCTTACAGATTATAAATCTTACAGATTATAAATCTTACCTCTTATTAGTTGCCTTTTCGAGTTGCATGATGAATCTAGTGACATACGAGTTAATTGAGATATTTCATTTTCCCCAAATATAATCCTTGTTTTCATCAGTGTTGATAACAGTCTAGATGAAATTAGAGAGTACTAATAGACCAACTTTTAGGTCTACCTATTGTGAGTTTTTTTTTTTTTTTTTTTTTTATATACATTTGCACTAGAGAGTTGACCAAATTGATGTTGCTTTTGATTTTTTTTTTTTGGGTTTTCGTAGACTTTCAACCCTTAATTTGATATTTTCTGCTTTATGTTCAAGAAGTGTCAATCAAATTAGTAAACATCTTTACCCATTAAAGGTACATAACTGTGAGAAGCACTTCCATAAGATCTTGCAGTAGTTTTTCCCCGAGAAACCAATAAATAATGCTTTGCAAACGGATGCCAAAATGAGCTAAGGATAACAGACTGCAAGGACAGCTTATTTTGCCATTGTTGACATTGTATGTACCATAATACATGGCGTGCTGGCACATGATCAGCAAGGGTGCATGCTGCCGCAAAATACTTCTTAGAACATTAAAAAAGTCTTTGAGCGACGTTGAATTACCGTCTGCTGGGTCAGTTTTTAGTGTCAACCTTAATTATAAGGACCAGTCTATTTCTGCTTTGTCATCTAGACAAACAATTAGTACATGTACAGTTTCTAATGGGAACACCGGTTTGTTTGTTTCATTGCTCCAATAATGCTATATCTGCATATTAATTTGTCGATATGCATGGTAACCTTGCTTTACTGTCTAGTCCTTTTATTTGGCAATTATTATTTATTTATTTTTTTTTATAGCTGTATTTGATGAAATTAATGGATAGCACAGTTCGTTCATTTTCATGTTTCTACTGTCTCATAAAAGATACTTCTATTGTGCTGTATGAGGTCTATTGCATGGCTATTTGGCACTGTATGACCATATCATTTGGCACTGTATGGCCATTCCATTTATATTTGTGCAGAAACATGTAAATGGACGTCAAATGAAAGTGCCCTGAAGTTGCTTTTGGAAGTCAAGCCCGGTGCTTCTCGTCTAGGACCTTTAGTGGTTTCTGGTCTTTTGACTCAGTCAGTGGTGCCATCAAACTTGACAGCTGCTACCATGCTGCCTTGCCAGGTTCTTTGTAGTTCAACATTGAAGATGTTGCATCAAATATTTTAAGGATATTAAATGGCTCCAAATATGTTGATCCATGCATTTGTTTGTTTTTGCCAATATTAATTAAGTTCCAAAAATTTGAAATTTAGAACTTAAATACTTGGTGCCAATCATGCCAAAATCTGGCGGATCTACTAGTGATAGTGTTTTCACACTAATTCCTAGCAAATTATGGCTTTGATTTTGATTTGTGATCTTTTTGCATATTATTTTTGTAATGTGATAAGAGAATTTGCGTACTTAAATTAGTTGTGTACGGTTATATTCCAAGGATTTAATTATCTATCGACACTGTCCGTATCCACCGTATTGTATCGTGCCAACAAGATACCTGCACGATATAGCACCTGTGCCGATGGCACAACTCAAAATCCTATTTTCTTTAATTTACTAAGTAATTTTCTCAATAAAGTTCAAAAGATTTGATAAAGATACATAATAAACAATTAGAAAATTTTGTTGCTAAAGAAAATAAATATTTCATGCCATTATGTGTTGGCACACATATATTTTTTGTGACCGACACTCATCGACACTGTTTCTCACACACCGTGTCGTACCGTACCCGCAAGTTTTCGGCACGACCCCGTGTCACGACACTTAAATTCTTGCTATATTCTTATTAGATTGGATGAGATTTGTGATTTGGATCACATTCATAACTTTTAGAGGCTTCGAAATATCCTTGAAATGTATTTATAAGAAATAGAAAAATAAATTTCTTGACAACCACTACCGGCGAGCTAGTGGCTAAATATAGAACAATATATTTAAAGAATTTTCTAACCAAAATTCAATTAATTAAGATTTTTTTACACCGTTAAACGAGTAAAAGACTCATATCTACCATTAAAATTACAAATTTTATAGCCCTTTGATCATTAGGTCAATGATGTCAAAAAGATTTGAAATTTGATCTCTTGATACTTCCGGTGCTCTAAATCATGTTCAATGGTGCCGATCGTCGATTTGGAAACTCCATCATCGAAAACAAATGGGTGGCAACGGAGCCCGTTTGCTACTGATAGCATTCCAGCTCAACTCTCTCTCTCTCTCTCTCTCTCTCTCTCTATATATATATATATATATATATATATATAACTAGGCTACTATGCTATTGATAGCACCAAGGCATTACTGCTATTAAGTTTTTAGCCCTTGGATTAAGAGATGTGCGGCTAGGATGATAGTAGGCCTCTAGGATTTAGTGGGTGGTTAGAGAAATAGAATGATCTAACGGGTGGAAATGATCAAAGGGGTAGATCTAACGGCTAAAAATTTGGTAGCACCAAATGCTTGGTGCTATCGATAGCATAGTAGCCGGACTCTCTCTCTCTCTCTCTTTCTATATATATATATATATATATATATATATATATATATATATATCATTCCATTGTCTACTTGTGTCATATTATCCATTTTAGATGATAATCAAGCTCATTTATACTAAAAGATTATATATATATATAGAGAGAGAGTTAGGCTGGTATGCTTTTAGAAGCAAAGAGCCCTCCGTGCTTCCAAGTCGTTCTTGATGTTGGGACTTCCGAATCGACGATTGGCTCCGTTAGACTTGATCTAGAGTATTTAGAAAATCTAAAAAATAAATTTCATGATTTTTCGATATCATTTACTTAGTGATTGAAGGGGCTGAAAATTAACAAATTTAATAGTCGTGGTGAGCCGTTTGCACGTTTAATGGTGTAGAAATATCCATATCACGTAAAATTTTGATAGAAAATTTTTTATATTATATAAAACAAGATAAACATCTTTGATCTAAACTTTTAGTATCATTTCATCACATTTTGTGAGATTTTTTTTTTTTTTTTCCAGCCGTTGATTTTAAGTCTCGTTGATCACTAGGTAAATAATATAAAAAAATCGCAAAATTTATTTTGTAGGTACTTCAAATACTCTAAATCAAGTCTAACGGAGCCGATCGTCGGTATGAAAGTCCCAACATCGAAAACGACTTGGAAGCACAGAAGACTCCGTGCTTCTGAAAGCACACCAGCCTAACTCTCTCTCTCTCTCTCTCTCTCTCTCTCTCTATATATATATATATATATATATATATATATATATATATATATATAGTAGAGCTTATATTTTTTTTAAAGCACAAGCCAATTTATGCTTGTGAATTTTTTACCGTTGGATTTGTATTGGGATTTGTGCTATTGTAAAGTCAACTAAAGAGAGAGAAAGAAAAAGTAAAAAACAAAAATCACAATACAAATCCAATAGTAAAAAATTCACAAGCATGGATGGGCTTGTGCTTTTAAAAGCATATAAGCTCTACTATATATATATATATATATATAGAGAGAGAGAGAGAGAGAGAGAGAGAGAGAGAGAGAGAGAGAGAGCTAGGCTTGTGTGCTTTTAAAAGCACGGAGGCACCCGTACTCCTAAGTTGTTTTTGATGTTGGGACTTCCGAATGGACGATCGGCTTCGTTAAACTTGATCTAGAGTATTTAAAAGCCCGAGAAATTAAATTTCGCGAATTTCGATATCATTTGCTTAGTGATCAAAGTGGCTCAAACTCAACAATTTTAATGGTCGTGGTGAGACGTTTGCAAGTTTAACGGTGTAGAAATATTCAAATCACGTAAAATTTTGATAGAAAATTTTTTATACTATATAGAACAAGATCAATATCTTTGATCTAAAATTTTAGTGTCATATCATCACATTTCAGCTGTTGATTTTGAGCCCTTTCGATCATTATGTAAATGATATCGAAAAATCGCAAAATTTATTTTTTAGTACTTCAAATATTCTAGATCAAGTCTAACGGAGCTGATCGTTCATTCGGAAGTCCCAACATTAAAAACAACTTGGGAGCATGGAGGGCTCCTTGCTTATAAAAGCACACAAATCCTACTCTATAGAGTAGAGCTTATATACTTTTAAAAGCGCAAGTCCAACTATGCTTGTGAATTTTTTACCATTGGAGTTGTACTGAGATTTGTGCTATTGTAAAGTCAACTAAAGAGATAGAAAGAGAAAGTAGAATAACACGAATCTCAATACAAATCCAAATGGTAAAAAATTCACAAGTATAGTTGAGCTTGTGCGTTTGAAGTATATAAGCTCTATGTATATATATATATATATATATATATATATATATATATACATATATATATATACATACATATATATATACATACATATATATATGTATACATATACATACATATATATATGTATACATATACATACATATGTATGTATGTATATGTATACATATATATATGTATGTATATGTATATATATGTATATATATATATACATATACATACATATATATATGTATACATATATATATGTATGTATATATATATATAGTACAGCTACTATACTATCGATAGTACCAAGCATTTGGTGCTATTAAGTTTTCTACCCTTAGATCAACCCATTTAATTATTTTTACCCGTTAGATTTTACTATTTCCCCAACCACCTATTAAACCCAAGGGGCCCACTATCATCTCAACCACACATCTTTTGATTCAATGGTTAAAAACTTAATAGTACCAATAACTTGGTACTATTAATAGTATTCCAGCCTAGCTCTCTCTCTCTCTCTCTCTCTCTCTCTCTCTATATATATATATATATATATATATATATTGGGCTAGAATACTCTTAAGAGTATCCAACCTTTTTTGCTATAGAGTTTTTATCTATCGGATCTCATCAAGATCCGTGCAGTAAAAATAAAAGAAAGGAGAGAGAACGGAGCTCTAACACCGTTACTTTAAGTAAAAAAAAAAAAATAAAAAAAAGAAAACTCACTTTCCCTTCTCTCTATTTCTCTCCCCTTCTCTGTTATTTTGTCATTTCCCCTATTTTCTTCTCAACCAGACCCTCCTTCCTATCCATCTCAATCTCACTCCAATCTCACTCCAATCTCACTCCGATCTCACTCGGCGAGCGGTCGCAGCATAGCATGCACTCGGCAGCCGAGCCCTAGAGGAAGCCGAGCCCGCACATGAGATCCCATTTGACGTCCACGGCCTCGCAATTTCTGGAGTAAATTGATCTCATGCATATCGATCTCACTCAGCGGCATCGAACGCCTTCGGTAATTTCTCTCGACTCTATCAACAGATCTCAAGTTTAAGATGTATGGAAATTTTTTTTTTTTCACAAAAAAAAAATAGAGTTTTATGGGCTTTCAGTTTTATTAATTTATGAAATTGCCCAACTGGGCTTTCAGTTATATTAATTTCTATATTATGTCACTTTCTATAATATTGATTTAATTTACGACCAGCTCTATAATGTTATTTCACTTCTTGTTATATTTTTTCTTACTAAAATTATTATGTACTTATTTAAAAAAATTTACTTTTTATAAAATTAACAGATGGATAGTGGGGATGTTTACTATTCACCTAGTTTAGATGATTTTGATGATGTATCTTCCAATGAGCAGGGATCTGAATCTTCATTTGGTAATTTCTCTCGACTCTATCAACAGATCTAAAGTTTAAGATGTATGATTTTTTTTTTTTTTTTTTTTCCACAAAAAAAAATAGAGTTTTATGAGTTTTACATTTTTGGTACTTCTACATGACTTATTACTGTTTCTAACTGCACTTTTTTTTATTTGTTTGTTATGTTTTAACTGCACTTTATATTTGTTATGTTTATGAATTTATATTTGGTATAAAATAAAAAAAATTTGTTATGTATATGAGTTTTTATTTGTTTGTTATGTTTTAACTTTATATTACAGAAAGTTTCTTCTAACTGCACCTTTTTTTTTTTTGTTTAAAAAAATGTATTGAAACTTTTTTTTTTTTAAAATCCTATTAGCTAATTTATCTTCAAATGGTAAAAGATACTTAATTTATCTTAGCTTCAAATGGTATGAAATAGTGAAAGTAGAAGGTACTTAATTTTTCTTTTTTCATTGGTAAACAATATATTGGAACTTTTTTTGATCAACTTATTTGCAGATTATATAAATAATGGGAAGTAAGATTACTGGAAATACTCAATCTTGTGTAGTTCTATGTTACTGTGGAAAGCCAGCTACGATTAGAACCTCTCATACACATGCAAATCCAGGTCGACGTTTCTATGGCTGCCCCAACTATATGAAGCGAACAAATGAACGCTCTAACAACAGTTTTTGTTCATTCTTTAAGTGGTGCGACATGAAGCACACCGGTTCAGAAATAGAGACTTCTAAATTGACATCCTTTGGAAGCTCATCCAATGGGATGCAGATTGTTGAATCGTCGAATAATAAAGTTGGTCGTTCATCAAGAAATGACATGGAGGAAATGCGAGTTGAGATGAGGATATTTTTTGTTTTAGTAATTGTTTTACTTTCTGTAATTTTTGTAAAGTTGTTACAGTAAATTGAGTATGCTTCGAAAAGAGAGCTAATGGAACAACTATGCAAGAAAACTCTTGGCATGTTATTTGCCACTTTGTATATTATTTCTACTTTTCTTTTAATCTTGAATGTTATCCGACTTTAGACTGAAGTTATTACAACTATACAACATACCACTTTGCACATCTTTTAATTTATCCTGAATGCTATCATACTCTGTAATGACGTTAATTTTAGAATATTACCACTGAGTGCTATCATACTCTATAATCTGCAACACTTTAGAATTAACGTCATTGGTAAGATAGCACTCAGTGGTAATATTCTAAAAGAGTATGATAGCACTCAGTGGTAATATTCTAAAATTAACGTCATTACAGAGTATGATAGCATTCAGGATAAATTAAAAGATGTGCAAAGTGGTATATTGTATAGTTGTAATAACTTCAGTCTAAAGTCGGATAACATTCAAGATTAAAAGAAAAGTAGAAATAATATACAAAGTGGCAAATAACATGCCAAGAGTTTTCTTGCATAGTTGTTCCATTAGCTCTCTTTTCGAAGCATACTCAATTTACTATAACAACTTTACAAAAATTACAGAAAGTAAAACAATTACTAAAACAAAAAATATCCTCATCTCAACTCGCATTTCCTCCATGTCATTTCTTGATGAACGACCAACTTTATTATTCGACGATTCAACAATCTGCATCCCATTGGATGAGCTTCCAAAGGATGTCAATTTAGAAGTCTCTATTTCTGAACCGGTGTGCTTCATGTCGCACCACTTAAAGAATGAACAAAAACTATTGTTAGAGCTTTCATTTGTTCGCTTCATATAGTTGGGGCAGCCATAGAAACGTCAACCTGGATTTGCATGTGTATGAGAGGTTCTAATCGTAGTTGGCTTTCCACAGTAACATAGAACTACACAAGATTGAGTATTTCCAGTAATCTTACTTCCCATTATTTATATAATCTGCAAATAAGTTGATCAAAAAAAGTTTCAATATATTGTTTACCAATGAAAAAAGAAAAATTAAGTACCTTCTACTTTCACTATTTCATACCATTTGAAGCTAAGATAAATTAAGTATCTTTTACCATTTGAAGATAAATTAGCTAATAGGATTTAAAAAAAAAAAGTTTCAATACATTTTTTAAACAAAAAAAAAAAAAAAGTGCAGTTAGAAGAAACTTTCTGTAATATAAAGTTAAAGCATAACAAACAAATAAAAACTCATATACATAACAATTTTTTTTTTTATTTTATACCAAATATAAATTCATAAACATAACAAATATAAAGTGCAGTTAAAGCATAACAAACAAATAAAAAAAAGTGCAGTTAGAAACAGTAATAAGTCATGTAGAAGTACAAAAAATGTAAAACTCATAAAACTCTATTTTTTTTGTGAAAAAAAAAAAATTCATACATCTTAAACTTTAGATCTGTTGATAGAGTCGAGAGAAATTACCAAATGAAGATTCAGATCCCTGCTCATTGGAAGATACATCATCAAAATCATCTAAACTAGGTGAATAGTAAACATCCCCACTATCCATCTGTTAATTTTATAAAAAGTAAATTTTTTTAAGTAAGTACATAATAATTTTAGTAAGGAAAAATATAACAACAAGTGAAATAACATTATATATAGAGCTGGTCGTAAATTAAATCAATATTATAGAAAGTGACATAACATAGAAATTAATATAACTGAAAGCCCAGTTGGGCAATTTCATAAATTAATAAAACTGAAAGCCCATAAAACTCTATTTTTTTTTGTGAAAAAAAAAAAAATTCCATACATCTTAAACTTTAGATCTGTTGATAGAGTCGAGAGAAATTACCGAAGGCGTTCGATGCCGCTGAGTGAGATCGATATGTGTGAGATCAATTTACTCCAGAAATTGCGAGGCCGTGGACGTCAAATGGGATCTCATGTGCGGGCTCGGCTTCCTCTAGGGCTCGGCTGCCGAGTGCATGCTATGCTGCGACTGCTCGCCGAGTAAGATCGGAGTGAGATTGAGATGGATAGGAAGGAGGGTCTGGTTGAGAAGAAAATAGGGAAAATGAGAAAAGAACAGAGAAGGGGAGAGAAAGAGAGAGAAGGGAAAGTGAGTTTTTTTATTTTTATTTTTTTTTTATTTTACTTAAAGTAACAGTGTTAGAGCTCTGTTCTCTCTCCTTTCTTTTATTTTTACTGCACGGATCTTGATGAGATCCGACGGATAAAAACTCTATAGCAAAAAAGGTTGGATACTCTTAAGAGTATTCTAGCCCAACTCTCTCTTTCTCTCTCTCTCTCTCTCTCTCTCTCTCTATATATATATATATATATATATATATATATATATATATATATATATATTTATGTATAATTAGGCTCCTATACTATTGATAGTATTGGAGCTCCTATACTATAGTCTCATTTTCGATTTTAGGGTGTTCAAATCAACGATTCACACTGTTAAATATGATCTAGGGTATATGAAGTTCTTAGAATTTTTTTTTTTTCAATTCTTTTTGATATCGTTTACTTAGTAAATAAATCATGTCAAAATGAACGGTGAAAATTGAATAATCTTTAAAATTTGAGGATAGCACTTTTGAATTCAAGATAAAGAATGCTGATCTTGATTGAAATGGTTTAAAATATTTTCTATCAAAATTTGAATAAATTTAGATTCTTCTACATCGTTAAACTACAAACTCGCCATAGTAGTCATTGAAAATTAACATTTTTAAAATGGTTTGATCATAAAGTAAACTATGTTGAAAAATTATAAATTTTTTTTTTTCTAAGAACTTCATATACTCTAGATCATATTTAACGGTGTGGATTGTTGATTTGAACACCCTAAAATTGAAAATGGGACTATAGAATAGGAGCTCCAATACTATCAATAGTATAGGAGCCAAACTCTGTATATGTATGTGTATATATGTATATATATATATAGAGTCCGGCTACTATGCTTGTAAAAGTACCAAACAATTGGTGTTTGTAGGTTTTCTACCGTTAGATCTATCCCTATGACTAATTTCATCTATTAGATCATACTATTCCACCAACCACTCATTAAACCCAAGAAGCCCACTATTATCCTAACCGCACATTTTCTCATCCAAGAGCTAAAAACCTACAACCTACAAGTACCAATGACTAGGTACTTTTAAAAGTATAGAAGCTATATATATATATAGTCCGGCTACTATGCTATCGATAGCACCAAACACTTGGTGCTACCAAGTTTTTCACCCGTTAGATCTACCCCTTTGATCATTTCCACCCGTTAGATCATACTATTTTCCCAACCACTCACTAAATCCTAGGGGCCCGCTATCATTCTAACCACACATCTCTTAATCTAAGGGTTAAAAACTTAATAACACCAATGACTTGGTGCTATCAAGTTTTTAGCCTTTGGATTAAAGGATGTGTGGTTAATATGATAGTGGTTCCCTAGGGTTTACTAGGTGGTTGGTTGAATAGTAAAAATCTTAGGGGACCATTATAATCCCAATCGCATTTTTTTTCATCCAACGGCTGAAAACTTTATAGCACCAATTGTTTGGTGCTATCGATAGCATTCTAGCCGGATTCTCTCTCTCTCTCTCTCTCTCTCTCTCTCTATATATATATATATATATATATATATATATATATATATATATATATATATCCTATGAAGCACGGATACTTCAAATTTCACGCTGTACCCATATTAGACACGTATCGGATACCGATACGCGCCCGATACGTGTTCGATACTGAAATGAAGTATACGGTATTTTTTAAAAATAAAAAAAAATTATCGGATACGACTCCGATACGGGAGGGACATGGGGGATACGGGGGAATATGACCAGATTTTTTTTGGTCTAAGATGATCGGAATTATATTTTTTTTCGAAAAGTATGCATCCAAACACATTGGAAATAAGAAAAATAGTTAGAAAATGCAAATATCTCTTTAATTAGTCATTTCTTTTGCTTTTTTTGCACTTGAATGGTTGAAGGTGATCCCTCTCGTTCTATCTCCACACAGTATTTAGCTATTGTCCACACAGGATTTAGCTATTGTTCAGTCCTTTACTGCTTCTCTTTTACTTTTTTTTCATCTAATTTATCAACTTAGAACTAATCAACAAAGGTCATAGAGAATAAATTTTTTCTTCTTCAATTAAATTGTTAGCATATTTTCTTTTATTACTGTTTTATATAATAGAACCTAATAAAACGTACATATATGTTGATTGGCTAATTATCTAGTTTGTGCGACTAAATATCTATTGTTATCATTTGATCAAGTTGGATGATAGTTAGTTGATATTTTTTGAATTATTATTTTTAGTTGATATTTTTTGAATTATTATTTCATACGATTGATTATCTTTTTTTATAAATAGATGTAAAACAATTATACAAGTTAATGTACATCAAAATATATTCCTTAATATAATTCAGATATCTTAATTATTCTCAATATATCAATACATATAATCAACATATATTTAAATATATTTAAAATAATATTTTATTCCAGTATATTCTGTGTATCGTATCTTAGAAGTTTTAAGAATTGCCGTATCACCGTATCCGTATCGTGTTGTATCCGTGTTTGTGCAACATAGTATATATGTAGAGTAGGGCTACTATACTTTTATGAGTATAGATCCTTTCGTACTTATATGTTTCCTACCGTTGGATGAAGGGATGTGCAGTTAGGATGATAGTGGACCTCTAGGGTTTAGCGGGTTGGTAGTGAAATAGTATAAACTCTAGGGGACCACTATAATCCTAACTGTACATCCCTTCATCCAAGAGTCGGAAACTTATAAGTACGAAGGGGTCTATACTCATAAAAGTATAGTAGCGGGACTCTATATATCTATATATACATATATAGAATTGAGTTGGAATGCTATCGGTAGCAAACTGGCTCTATTGCCACCCATTTGTTTTTGATGTTGGAGCTTCCAAATCGACAATCGGTACCGTTGAACATGATCTATACCACTGGAAGTATCTAGAAATCAAATTTTAAATCTTTTCAACATCATTGACCTAATAATCAAAGGGTTGCAAAATTTGTAATTTTAATGGTAAATATGAGGTATTTGCTCGTTTAACGGTGTAAAGAAATCTAAATCAATTGAATTTTGGTTATAAAATTTTTTAAACTATTTAAAACAAGATCTATACTCTTGATCTTGATTACGATACTCCTATCATCAGTTTTTGAAGGATATTCATTTTCAGCCGTTCATTTTTCTGTCCAATTGATGGACAAGAAAAAAAATATCGTAAAAATATGAAATTTAATTTCTAGATAGTTTAAATAGTCTAGATCATATTTAACAGTATCGATTGTCGATTTGGAAGCTCCATCATCGAAAACAAATAGATGGCAAGGGAGCCCGTTTGCTATTGATAGCATTCCAGCTCAACTATCTCTCTCTCTCTCTCTCTCTCTCTCTCTCTCTATATATATATATATATATATATATATATATATATATATATATATATATATATATATATATATAGTAGAGCTTGTATACTTTTAAAAGCACAAGCCAAATGCTTGTGAATTTTTCACCATTGGATTTGCATTGAGATTTGTGCAATTGTAAAGTCAACTAAAGAGAGAGAAAGAGAAAGTACAATTGCACAAATCTCTATGCAAATCTAATGGTAAAAAATTCACAAGCATGGACGGGCTTGTGCTTTTAAAAGCATGTAAGCTCTACTCTAGAGTAGAGCTTACATGCTTTTAAAAGCACAAGCCCGTCCATGCTTGTGAATTTTTTACCATTAGATTTGCATAGAGATTTGTGCAATTGTAAAGTCAACTAAAGAGAGAAAGAAAAAGTAAAAAACACAAATCCCAATACAAATCGAATGGTAAAAAATTTACAAGTATGGATGAGCTTGTGCTTTTAAAAGCATATAAGCTCTACTATATATATATATATATATATATATATATATATATATATATATATATATATATCAGGGTTTCAAGTGCCGCCCCGTGCCGCTCGGCACGGGACGGCATGTACTGTGCCTCTCAAATGGGGGCACGGTACGGGGGCGGTATCGCCTCCCCATGGTATTGGCGATACCCATTGTGTATCGCCCGAGGCAGGGCGAATTGCCCGTGCCGTGCCACTTGTCACGACAGTTTTTTTTTTTTTTTTTTTTTTTTTTTTTTTTTTTTTTTTTTTTTAATCACATGCTTACAATACATACACTTTTTTTGTTATTTTTTTTAAAAATCACATGTTGTCCGTACAATTTTTGTTTTGTTTTGTTTTTTATTTTAATCTTTAAGAGATTTAGGTTATTTTGTTCACTAACTAATTTAGATTGTTGGTAAATGTGAGTATCTTTAAGAGATTTAGATTATTATTATTTAGTAACTAATATAAAAAGAAAAGAGATAAGATAAAATGAGAATATAGTTATAAATCAGATCTTTAAAAGATTTAAGTTGTTATTATTCACTAACTAATAATAATTTAAATCTTTTAAAGATTTAGGTTTTATGATTAAAAATATTTTTTTTTATCTCTTTTCCTTCTTATATTAGTTAATGAATAATAACAATCTAAATATTTTAAAAATCTAATTGGTACCCACATTCTCATTTTATCTTATCTTTCTACAATAACAACCTAAATCTCTTAAAAATCTTACTCGTACCCACATTCCTATTTTATTTACGTATTTCTCTATAATTTTGTTTGAAATTAACTTAAGCATGAAAATTATAGCTAAAGGCGGTCCACCGTCTTTAGAAGGCGGTGAACGATTCATTGCCTTCTGTACGTGGCGCTGATATGGCAAAAATAGGGTTAGTTTTACCAATAAAATTTTGATAAGATTATTTTGCAAATTATAAAATTTTAGAGGGTTATTTTGAAAAAAACTCCATTGTACTTTATATATATAAAAATTTATCAATATATTAATTGGTGAGTATAGTAAGCTATATATAGCCAATATTCATAATTTTTTGACTAAACATTTCAAAACAATATTATAAGAGTTTATTGGAAACAAAAAAAATAAAAAAAAATCGTGTCAGAGTGTGCCACTGGGAAGTCATGCGTATCCATCGGCATGCAAGCGCGCCATGTGTCGGCACGGAAGCGTGTCCGTACTGTACCGTGGAAGGCGGCGAGCGACATGCCCCCGTGCCATGACATTTAATTTCTTGATATATATATATATATATATATATATATATATATATATATATATATATACACACACACACACACACACAAAACGAGGTTGGAATACTATCGATAGCACCAAGTCATTGGTGCTATCAATTTTATAGCCCTTCGATTAAGGGACGTGCGGTTAGGATGATAGGGTTCCCTAGGGTTTAGTGGGTGGTTGGTTGAAGGACTCAGTCGGAATATATGTATATATATATATGTATATATATATATATGTATATATATATATATGTATATATATACATGTATATATATATATACACATGTATATATATATATATATATATATATATATATATATATATATATATATATATATATATAAAGCATCTAGTCATTGGTGCTTGTAGGTTTTTTGGCCTTGAATGAAAGAATTTGTGGTTAGGATGATGGTGGCCTCTTGGGTTAACTGAGTGATAGGTGTAGTAGAATGATCTAAGGGATGAAATTGGTCAAAGGGGTAGATGTAACGGTAGAAAACTTACGAGTACCAATTGCTTGGTGCTTGTACAAACTTAGTAGTCGGACTCACTCTATCTCTCTCTCTCTCTCTATATATATATATATATAGAATTGAGCTCCTATGCTTTTACAAGTACCAAGTCATTGGTGCTTGTAGGTTTTTAGCCTTTGGATGAAAAGATGTGTGGTTAGGATGATAGTGGGCCCCTTGGGTTAAGTGAGTGGTTGGTGGAATAGAATGATCTAAGGGATGAAATTAGTCAAAGGGTAGATCTAATAGTGGAAAACATACAAGCACCAATTGCTTGGTGCTTGTACAAGCATAGTAGCCGGACTCTATATATATATACATAGTCTGGCTACTATACTCTTATGTGTATGATTGACTTCGTACTCATAAGTTATTTTTAATGACAGAGTTTTCAAATCGACAATCCATACCGTTAAATCTGATTTAGAGCATTTGAAATTTTTAGAAACTAAATTTCATAATTTTTCGACATCATTTACCTTACGATCAAAGGATCTCAAAATTGATAATTTTTAACGGCCGGTATAGGATCCTTGCTAGTTTAACGGTGTGAAAGATTCGAAATAGGTTGAATTTTTGATAGAAAATTCTATTCACTATCTAGATTGAGATCTATAACTCGGATCTTAAATTGAGGAATATGATCCTCTATTTTTAGGAGGCAGTTCGATTTTGACCGTTCATTTTGTGCTCACTTGATGGACTTGATTAGAATTTTGAAAAATTACGAATTTTAGTTTTTATAAGTTTAAAATGCTGTAGATCATATTTAACGGCATGGATCGTCGATTCGGAACATTTATCATCAAAAACAACTTGTGAGTACGAAGAGGTCTATACTCATGAGAGTATAGTAGTTCTACCCTCTCTCTCTCTCTCTCTCTCTCTCTCTCTCTCTCTCTATATATATATATATATATATATATATATATATATATATATATATATATATATATGTATGTATGTATGTATGTATATACAGAGTTAGGCTGGTATGCTTTTATAAGCACGAAGCCTTCAGTGCTTATAAGTTGTTTTTGATGTTGGGACTTCCAAGTCGACGATCGGCTTCGTTAGACTTAATTTAGAGTATTTGAAATATCTAGAAAATAAATTTCGCGATTTTTCGATATCATTTGCCTAGTGATTGAAGGGGCTCAAAATCAACAATTTTAATGGTCGTGGTGAGATTTTAATTGAAAATTTTTTATACTCTATAAATCAAGATCAATATCTTTGATCTAAAATTTTAGTGTCATATCATCACATTTTGTGAGATTTTTATTTTCAACCGTTGATTTTGAGCCATTTCGATCATCAGGCAAATGATATTGAAAAATTGCAAAATTTAATTTCTAGTTACTTCAAATACTTGAGATCAAGTTTAACGGAGCAGATCGTCGATTTGGATGTCCCAACATCAAAAACGAATTATAAGCGTAGAGGGCTTCAGGCTTATAAAAGCATGCTGGCCACTCTCTCTCTCTCTCTCTCTCTCTCTCTCTCTCTCTCTATATATATATATATATATATATATATATATATATATATCATTCAATTGTCTACTTGAGTCATATTATCTGTCTCATTTATACTGAAAGATTCGTTTTGTTGAAACTAGGAATACCCTCCTGGAATAATACTTATGCCAATGAAGAGTAGAACGGCAGTGCCTTTTCGAACAACTAATCTAGTCATTGTACATCCCAACAAGGCTGTCAATTCATCGAGCGATTCGAGTTTTATTACTTATGGTGACACGCTTATAATGGATCCTGGATGCTGTTCCCAATTCCATAAGAAAGTAAGATCATACCTTCATGTTGATTTTCATTTGTCTGTTCACATATATACTGACCTGTTCTATTTGTAACTCTGCACCTCGTATATTGCATTTATTCGGAAACTGATGGAGATGATTAGTTTTTGACATTATGATTCAAGTTTGAAACCATTGGGTTCTAAGATTCAGTTTTAGATCCTATATTGATCAAACCAATCCCAACTTTTCTTGCTGGAATTCTCTTCAGGCTTCTATGTGGCTTTATGTTCCTCATTCTGAATTTTGATGCATCTTGATTGTGGGTAACCTCCACCATTTACTGCTTGCTTGACGTTTCAATTTTAGTAGTCTCGATGGTCTGCTAACTAGGTGTCAATGGGTTCCTATGTGGCCTATTACATACACTATTGTAGTTTCTTTCAGTTTATTTTCTTTGTCATTATGTGATGAATATCTTGTAAGCTTAATTGCCAGGCTTTATTCAGTTGACTTTTTGTATGTTGTCTTGTACTCATGTATTGAAATTTTTAGGTGATAGTTGATAATGTACGTCTAGATGGCCCCTCGAGCTTTATTTAGTTATACATATTTCATCATGTGTCATGAACTAATTTAACTATTCAATTATGTGTTCTCTTATTTATTGAATGCTACTAGATATTTTGTTTTTCTCCTTTCATTGCATGACACTTCATTTTAGTGCAATGAGTTCTCTTTTCTTCTATCCTTGGAACTTTGTTAAAAATATGTTTGTCTATTTTAGAGAGGGCAAGATAAATAACTAACTTGGTTTGCTTGTAGATGAAAAATTCAATATGGTTATTTTTTGGCTAATGTCTTCTTCGGTCTACCTTTTTCTTCGTTCTACTATCTTTCCTCTTATTTTTTCTTTTTTATCCCTTAGCTACAAAAATTCCGTCTTTCTTGTCCTATTACTTTTAATGTCAAGCTGGTCTGTCGTCTTTTCTTTTCCAAATAGAATTGAATATACTTGTGCATGGAGCAAAGGTGAGGAATGTTCAACAATTATGTCTATTTTCTTTTTCTTATCTAAGATTTCAACTTTAATGATTCTAGCACCAAATGACCAAGTTTCATTTTATGTAAGATATCTTTTAGTCATCATGCTTTTCTCATCTTTACATATTTCTAAAACTGTGTTCAGCTGGCAGATCTTGTAGCGTCCCTTCCAAGAAAGTTAGTGATCTTTGTTACTCATCATCACTATGATCATATTGATGGTATGTTTTGTCACTATGTTATTTATACTTGTCAATTTGTAAAGATGGAGATTATTGCATGAATTAGACTTTCATTGGCAAATTTATTTTGTAGTTTATTTTCCTGTGATCCCTGTGTAGCAGGGATTTTAAGTGCCGTGGCATGGGGTCTTGCCAAGCACTTGTCGGTACAGCATGACATGATGTGTGTTGTACCGTGCCGATGTGTGCTAGTCACAAAAATCCCTGTGTTGACACACTATGGCATGGAATGTTTATTTTCTTTCGCACCGATATTTTCAAATGGCTTATTATTATCTTCGTCAAATCTTTTGCAATTTATTGAAGTAATTACTTGCTAATTTTAAATAAAAAAGGGTTTAAGCCGTGCTATCGGCACAGGATTGTATCTTGTCGATATCTTATTGTCACGATATGTCACGGTAGATGCGGCCCATGCCGATGGCCACTTAAATCCTTGCTGTATACAGTGATGTGCTTGTCAAGTGTCTTGGCACCGTGCATTTATTTATTTATTTTTTTACAAGCCTGATGTAATTAATTCTAAACTATCTACGCTTTGTTATTATTAGTTCTGTATTGATATGGTCATATTGAATTATGATTTTTGAGATTACTATAATGTAAGTTTTCCTAATTTGATCACTTGTGGAGAAGAAATATGTTCATCCCTCCACTACTGATGGAAGTATTGTCAATTGTCTTTTTTTATGAAAATATGCTTTCAATGACATCTGATACAACATAATATAAGGTTGCTACACTATCCATATTAGTCATTATCAACATACTATTGCTTTTGTCATGCCCCGAGCCCCTTTTATTGAAAATACGAAACCTACTCGGAGCATGCACAGATTTTTCCACAAACACAAGTCCACCGCAGCACTTATGCTTGCGTCAGCACAAAGCAACCAACATACTCATTCTAATATTACATTAAATAGAACAATGGAAATAAAGACCACACATAATCAAAGTTTTGCAAATCTATAAATACATCACTTAACATCTTTTAGGATTCAATATAAGGTAATGACTTACTGAGTTTATTTTAATTCTTTGATCCAATACACATAAATTCACAACTTCTATATTTGACGGTTATACTAGAACTTATGACTTGGGCTTAAGCATTTTGGGCGGGTGATTTGAGCTCAACAAATTACTGGTGCTAGTGGACCGTGTTGTTACAGTCTAGGTTTGAAGTGCCACCTCGTGCCGTACAGCACGGGGCGGCACGTGCTGTGCTCCCGTTGCCGCGATACTCTTGGTTTTTTTTTTTTTTTGTGGGCCTCTTTTTTTTTTTTCAGATGTCTCTCTTATTTTTTCTCTCATTCTCTACTACTTTCTCTTCTTCTCTACTCTCTCTATCTCTTTACATATCTTTATTTTTTTTCTTCCTATTTTTTACTCCCTTTTTCTTCTTTTACCGCTTTGATCTTAAAAAAAAGACAAAAAAAATAGCAAATCAAAGATCTACTTATTAGGTAACTAAAAAAAAAATTTATAATTTAAATTTTTTTCATATATTTTGAATATTTCTAATTTATAAATCTCCTTTTTTGAAGAAATATAAAATTATGCAATTTTTTATCTATAGTTTACAAAAAGTTGAAAATAAATCTACTTAATTTAATTATTATATGATCAAATATTTAATTATTTTAGATAGATCTAATATTTTATTTGAGATTTGCGACAAAAATATTTTGAACTTTGAAAATTCTATTTTTAGGTTTAGAGGATGGAAAATGCTGATAAAATCAAAAACTAAATTAAATCAATTGATACTTAAATTTGTTTAATTTATTAGCCATATAATTTATTACTAAATTTTTATGGATAGATCTAACAATTTTTCTTAAAAAATTCAATAAAAAATAATTTTCTTCAAATGTTTAATAAATTTTTTTAAAAGATTCAAAATAAAAGGGAGTTATCGAAGCAATTTCGATCCCATTTTAGTTAATCTAATTATCATGCGATCCCTCATCAAATCAGTATGGATCAATCTTTTAAATGTTCAATAAAATTTTAAGAAAAAACGATTCTCTAATTTCATGTTTTATAATTTTTTTATATTCCAAGAAAAGAAAGATAAAATAAAAAATATTTTAAAAGTTAATCAATTCTCACAAATTTTCTCCAAATTTTGAAAATAAAATATTTTCTTCAAATTTTTAATAAATATTTTTTAAAATAATAAAAAATAAAAAGAAATTATCAGTGTAATTACGGTTCTATTCTGGATGTTCTAGTCATCATATGATCTCTCGTTAAATCAATATTTGTATCTTGCAAATTTTTATATAAATTTTTAAAAATATATAATTTTTTTAATTAGGCTAGAATGCTTCTAATAGCACCAAAGTCATTGGTGCTATTAAGTTTTCAACCTTTACCCCTAGTGTCACGCCTGAGTTTCAAAAGCAGTCTATTTTTTTTTTTTTTTTTTATTATTATTTTTTTCATCAGAGTTTAAAGCATATATCTAGGGCATAAACAGATCGTCACATGTATAGAAAATTCTGTTCCCTTAGACATAGCCTTTCCTATGCATGCGCGGCTAAGCAAATACGGCTGTCATCAGAGTAGTCTAACCGTACGAAACATAAATATCTCAGTTCTTAATCATCCAGACTAGTCTTTAAGTAATTTATACATCACATAGTTCATTATAGTTCTAGGATATAATATACTGTAAAATAGGTAAACTGGAGTCTAAAGCATCATCAAGGGGATAGCTCTATCGTGACAGCCTCACCAAATCGCCCCGACATCCCATCACCTGACAGACCTGAAAAATATTCACCCAGGGGTGTGAGATACAGTATAACTGTATCTCAGTGGGTACGACTGGCCGAGAAATAGCAAATCGTACCTACTGGTATACAATAATCAGCGGATAGTAAATGATCAGTAGTTAAGGGCAGATATAGATAAGCAGATAACTGAATGAATCATAATCACAATACTGAGCATGTAAGGGTACAGAAATACAGGTGCTAGAGCATGCTGAAATAGAGATCTGAATCATAATCATAATACTGAGCACATAAGAGTACAGGTGCTAAAGCATGCTGAACAGATATATAAAGGATGCATCAATAATATAAACCCAAGTACCCAATCGATGCTACCTTTTTGGTCACTGGGACCTCAGGCAAACTACCATAACAGAAACATCTAGCAGAAACTGACAGTAATCCCTATACCAAGGATACAACAGAAAGGGCTTCCCAACGGTACCACGGAAGGGGGTTTCCCTGTATCCAACGGTACTGCAGAAAGGGCTTCCCTGTACCAACGGTACTGCAGAAAGTGCTCCCTGTATCCAACGGTAGTGCAGAAAGGGGCTCACGGGTCATGTCGACCACTCTACCGGTAAAGAATATCTTGACGGTGGCCAAACCGTCGATGTACGCGAGTGTACAGTGGGTGTACGGCGATCACAATGCTGATGCTCAAATCTCACGGTTGAAAGACCGATAAATCGGCAACAAGCCGGAAATCCCAACAGGGATGCAAGTATCGGTATACCAATCCTATGCCATATCATGCAGTACTGAATGCAATAAGCAATGAACTGTTTGAATAAAAGTAATCAAAGTAATGACCAATCACTCAGGGCATATGCCCAGATATAATCAAAGTATACTGATGACCAATCAAGCATGAAAAAGTCCAGATATAATCTGATATCCAACTAATGACCAATCAAGCATGACAAATGTCCAAGTATAAGCTGATAATAATCAATCAATGGAAAAAGGTTCAAGGATAGAATCTGGGCTATCATGAAGCACCGACCAATTACAGTACCCCAGAGGGCCGAGATGATAAAGCCCGGATCGAAGAAAACCCAGCTCAGTGTAGGCGATCCTAAACTCCGCTGGAAGGCTCGCGGGCTGGAGTCTGACTGCTGGGATCTGGATCATAAACACTGATCAGAAATAAACTCACACATCCCCAACCCACAAACTCACGATGCGCAGAAGGCTTAAACATAAACCTTTACCAGATTCCTGGAATCTGCTGAAAATTCGCCGATCGGTCAACTATGACCCGATTCGTGCCTACGAGTTTCCGAATTCAATGAAACTTGACGTGCGGCCCCAGAACGCTTCACTGAAGACGTTCGGGCAAAGAGATACCACTGGGTGCGACTTTAAACTCAATCGGTGCCATAATTACCAAAATATCCCCCGGAAGACCAATTTTGACTTCGGGAGTCGCCAACAATGAACCAAAGCTACTAGATTCACCAGGATAGTGCTGGGAACAGCCAGGAACATCCGACACCAATAATTAATCATCGCAATTCCTTGAATTGCGTGATTAACGTCGAATTGCCGATAAACTGATGATTTTGCTGATTTACGGATCGATAACCAATTTGCGTTCACCAGAAGTCGTCGGATCTCTAACGAAAGGTTTAGAGATCATGGGCACACAGCCTGAGACAGCCCATAAGGCTATAATTGTAAATAGGCCCCTAGGGTTTATTATAATTGCAAGATTACATATCCTTTTATGCTTTTCAAGCTAGCATTTCATTCCTAAATACTTTTGAACTGAACCGAGGCCACCAGTAGGTGGGCCTCGACATACTGAACGTCGTGCTCATCATTTGGGAGTAGCACAAGACCCAAGGACAACTCTGGGTCAACCTAGCCTAAACTTACAAGCTTAAGTTGCAACTACGACTCATCCACTCAGTCATTTCCAGATCTGAGGTGAGCATCATGCTCAGAAGGTCGAGGAGACTTAGAAGCTCACCTTGGGGGTGTAGCTAGGCTGCTGGAATAGTCCATTGAGCAACCTTGCTCTCCAAGGGTGTAGGTGCTAGAACTAACCATCCACCCAACCAAAACCCATTCTGAGGTGAGCACCAAACTCAGGAGGTCAAGGAGGTCCAAGGGCTCACCATTGGGTGGCCGGAAAGTGGCCGGAATAACAGATGGAGCAACCTCGGCCAAGATCAATAGTCCAAAGGCTAGGCTTGGGCCAGCTCGACAGAATAGAGGTTCTGGAGCCAACCAAGGGCAAGCAGCAGCATGGGGAGCTTGAGGGAAGTGCCCTGGGTGCAACCAGCACCAGCTCCGGCGTCGCGAACCGGCGGTTGGCCGGAGCCCGAGGTTGCGACCAACCAAGAACACCAACAATGGTGGATGGCCATGCAGAGGTCTAGAGTTCCATGCAAGTGTACCCCTGGGTTTGTTTCGACCAGGGGAGACTAGCTGGGTGTGTGGCCAGTGGCGGGAAACGGCGGCGGCAGGGGTGACAGAAGCTCGGTCAAATTATCATGACCCGAAGCTAGGGCTCATCACAGCGGACTCCATACTCAACCAAATTTCCCCAAACTTCGTGGGGAGCTTTAGCAGGGCCAGAGGAAGGATCCCAGCATTTTGGATTCGGTCCTAAGCCGCCAGGTGCAGCGCGGGCACGAGGCGGAGCTAAACTAGGTTTCCGGCGGTGCAATTCCACCGCCGGCAACCCGGCGCTTCCTCGGCCATAAGGTCGGGAAGGGAGAGTCCCCAGATCCTAAGGAAGCGAATGTAGGAGGTTATGGGCCAAGAAATTAAGAGGAGACAGAGAGCTTACCTCGTGGAAGTTGAGGAAGAAGAAGATTGCTCCTCCGGCGCCGCGCGGCCAAGGTAGGCTGTGGGATCCCTTGGGCTTGGCTTCTGGGAGTTAGGGGAGTCCTCAGGGTGTACTGGAAGCAGGCCTCGACTACTTGGTGCTCTCTTCACACTTCCAACCCGAGGACGAGACTATCTTGCTTGGGACTCGATTTTTCGGCGACCCAGGCTTTTGGGAGAGGGTAGCGGCGCTTGGGGAAGGCTATGGGTGTTGGAAGGGCGGATTGGAGTATCTGGTCGAGGCCTTAATGCCTAGGCCCGAGTTCCCAAGAGTTGATGGCATTAATGGAAGATTTTGCAACAAAATGCCATTTGGTCCCTGTACAAGCACTCCCAAACCACAAGCTCCTTACTCTAGATGACATTTGCGTATAGGTCCCACTCCAAGAATCCTTATGCCATTTGATCCATAAAACATAGACATTATTGCAAAAATACTCATATTTTCATTATTTTTCACGCATTTCAAGACTCTAGGGTCGTCAAACTGAAAAACGGACTTCGCCATGACGTCCAGCTCGACGAAACCTATCGAGTAGCGATTTTGGTTTGTTGAGTTTCAGTCTCGATAATTCTCGATCCATCTTAAACAGTGCATTTCACTGTTTGGCACGCTTTTCGATGACCTTGGCTCGTCAAACATAAAAATGGATCGCGCCATTGCGCTCAGAACGACGAGACCGATCAAATGGAGTATTTGGATCGTCGGATTCGGATTCCGAACAGTCGATTGGCCAACATTGGTTGGAAATTCGAAAAACTTATAGGGTTATTATTCAGAACTTAAGTTATGACCCCTTCTCCGTTTTGCACCATTTTCGAGGTGATAGGCTCGCCCAACTGAAAATCGGATCGCGCCATCTCGTTCAGTTTGACAAGACAGATCAAGTGACGATTTTATTTTGCTAAGTTCGGGTCCGGATAAGTAAATCGGGAGACAGTTTTCGAAAAGTCCGAAAATTCAGATTTTTAACTCATAGAAATTTCAGGAAAATAAATTTAAATTCAAATTCTAGATTTAAAATTTTTGGTTACTACACTTAGATTAAGATTTGTGTGATTAGGATGATAGTGTTTTCCTAGAGTTTAGTGGATGGTTGGTGGAATAGCATGATCTAATGGGTGAAAATGATTAGAATTGTAGATCTAATGATGAAAAACTTGGTAGCACCAAATGCTTGGTGCTATTAGAAGCGCCTTAGCAGGACTCATTTTTTCTATAGTTTTTTTTATTAATTGTTGATTGTAGTAAGCTATACATAGCCAATATTCATAATTTTTATCCTAAATATTTCAAAACAATATTATAAGCAAGGATTTAAGTGTCGTGGTACGGGGTCGTGCCGAAAACTTGCCGGCACGATGTATGCCGAGCAGTGCCGATGAATGCCGGTTACAAAAAATACATGTGTGCCCACATATAATGGCATGAAAATTTTCTAATTGTTTATTATGTATCTTTATCAAATCTTTTGAACTTTATTGAGAAAATTACTTAGCAAATTAAAGAAAAGAGGGTTTTGAGCTATGCCATCGGCACATGGGCTGTATCGTGCCGATATCTTGTTGGCACGGTGGATACGGATCGTGCCGATGGATACTTAAATTCTTGATTATAAGAGTTTATTGGGACCAAAAAAATTAAGATAAGCTCGTACCAAAGCGTGCCATTAGGAGGTCATGCGTATCCATCGGCACGCAATCGTGTCACATTTCGGCATAGAGGTGTGCCTGTGCCGTACCGTGCCAGGCAACCATTGGCACGCTCCCGTGCCACGACGCTTTAATCCCTGGTTACAGTTGGTATCAGAGCCAGTTTGTCAACTTGAAATGTGAGATGGATCTTACACTGCCTGGTGATCTTGGGTTAGGGAATGAGACATGACGTCCTAAATGGGGGGAGTCTGTGATGGCCAAATAGTTCCGCATCATATATGCAAGGAACTAGGAATAGGAATATAAGGACTATAACCCAAGTAATATTAACTAGGCTTAAGTATTTTTGGCCAATGGTTTAGGATCCGACGAGTTGTTAGTACTATTGGGTTGGGTCATTATAGTTGGTATCGAAGCTAGTTTACCAGTCGGATACGATGCGGTGGATACGGACCGTGCTGATGGATACTTAAATCCTTGGCCCATTTGTCTAGACCACTTAATAGCTTCTCTACTTTAAGAACCATAGCCTGGCATTTCACAAGAGAAGAAAAAGAGTTAGAACTTTTGCTGTTGCAGGAAGCTGAAATTAACTTTCGGCGCCCAAAATTAAAAGTTTTAATTTTAAACTTCTACTTCTGCTACAGTGTTAACCCAAGCCTTGGGATGATTTCAGTGCAAAAGCTGTTTGTGCTTTCTCATGCAGCTCCACCCAAACAGCATTTTTGCTAATGCTATAGCTCTAGCCAGCCCAGGTAGATGTTCTGCTATATAAGCTGCATCAATTGGGTAGGTTGGGCCTTTCTAAAGCTTTGATTACAGGCCTAGTCTAATTAGGCCATGCAGACTGAAAACCTTCAGCCTAACCTGAAAAGGACTTAAGTTTGTGCGATTGGGCTCTCTGTTGAAAGCCCTACTAGTTTACTATAGTATTTCCAATATAGCTTGTGCATTATTGAATAATGTTTGTTGGCTCATTGTTGCATTTGCAAGCTGAACGATTGAACTTCCTGGATTGGTTTTAGGTCTCTCAGTTGTCCAGAAATGCAATCCGGATGCAATACTTTTGGCACATGAAAACACGATGAACCGCATCGGGAAAGGTACTTTCCTTTAATTTTGTTCTAATTCATTCAAGAGTTTCAACTCTTCAACATGTAAATACTCTGTTTTGAATCAGTTTTGTGTTTTTTGAGGTCATTAATGTTGATTTACTTATGATAATAATAATTAGTCTTTTGGCAAACAGTGGAATGCCAATCTTGGTTTCTGATTTATTTTCTCAGAATTAGGATGTAGGTGGTCTTTGATGATTTATTCAATTGTGCGATGATATTTTATTAGGAATTTTACGAAAATTTACAGTAAGAATAAGACACTTAAGCAAAATTCACCACTGCATGTATTGACATAAAAATATAACAGCCAAAAGAAGTTTCCAGCTGTTTAACATCTTTACAGTTCTTGCAGTGCTCAGGGTTAAAATGTACCCCTTTGCTTTTTTTATGGTGGCAAATCCCTTTTCTGGGCTGTTGGGCTCTTTCTCTTTCAGAAAAGAGTACAATAGAGTTAGACATTCTAATTTGGCAGATAAATTGATAAAATTGACCATCAAATTGATGTCTACAGGGACTCTATCAACCAATAACATTCCCCCATGGACCTTGAATAATTTAAATACTAGTTAAAGACCCGCGCTTCGCGGCGGACGAATAAATTTACAGTAAATTAACATTAATAATTAGTAATTAATAAATAATAAAAAATAAATTATTTATAAAGATAGAAATATTTTATATATTATAAGATTTTCAACTTATAAGTCAGAACATATGAGTTTTATTACTTTGATACAAAACCAAAAAGAAGGAACACAAAAGTACAATTAATACATATATCAATTGTTCATTAACTAATAGCATATCGTAATAGAAAACGTTGACCTAAGTTCATTCAATGCCCTCTCTTTATAAACTTTATGAATTAATACTGGCAAGGTATATCTAATGTAAAATGATAATGCTTAAATCATATGTTTTATAATTATCCTACTCTTCTACACATTTTTTGTTTGTAATCAAAAAAAAAAAATTATAAAAAAATAAATTTCAAATTCATTATTTGAAACCTAAATTTAAAAGGTATTTCTATATTGAAAAATAAATTAAAAATTCTAATTTGAAGCCTACATATATTTTTTAAATTTTAAATTTAAAAGGTACAATTCAAAATTCAATTTTTTAATCTAAATTCCGATGCGGGAAAGTTCGGTGCACTGGGTGTAGGCTTTAACAATTTAAATTTATATTAAAAAATAAATTTTGACATGTTTTTTTTTTTATAATTCATAATTGTTAGTTTCCTTCTCTTACAATCAAAATTTAAATTTTAAATCTAAATTTAAATTGCTATTTAAGTGGCGGTTCGTAAATTAAACCGTATACCTGGTGCACAACTTCATGGAAGGCAACAAAAGTCAAGCCTCTCCGCATTTGGTGGCTTTTGGGTGGTCTGGAGAAGTTCGGCGCACCAAGTGCACGCTCTAACTTACGAACCGCAACTTAAATAACAATTTAAATTTAGATTTAAAAATTAAATTTTAATTGTAAGAGAAGGGAATTAAAAATAATGAATTATAAAAAAAAAATATGACAAAACTTTTTTTTTTTAATATAAATTTAAATTATTAAACTATACACCTAGCGCATCCAACTTCCCCGGACCGGCCAAAAGCCCCCAAATGCGGGGAGGGCTTCATTTGGTTGCCCTTTCATGTATTTGTATTGATGCTTGTTTGAACAAATCTTGTACTTCCACATATCTTCTTTGTAGCATTGTCCCTCTAAACAATGTAATAAGGATGTGCGTAATGCTAAAACTTGGAGCCACTTGATTGTGATAAGAAATTCATCCATCTCTCCTCCAATTAGCTTCAAATCTATATATTTTCTTGGCACATCTTCCTTCTCTAAAACCCATTGCAATAACTCTCGAGGCTTCCTAACATGGCTTCTGTTAAATAGTAATATAACATGTATGTCTTTCTTTATTTCCCTATACTTCTCTAAAAGTCTCCTTATAAATAAATGGCTTATGCAAGATTATTTGCTATACTTGGAAGGAAATTTATTTTTTGATACATAATATACTTGTTTCGCATCGTAACCATTGATAGATTATTCTTGCTTGAAGGTTCATACCATGACTTAAAGTTTAACCCCGGGTAGCTTGTAGAGCTTGGTAACCATTTTCCTCTTTCACTACTTGTTTGACATGCTTTTGGTCCGTATAATTAAATTTGTATATTTTAACCATCTCTAACCTCAATAGGAGTGCAACAGGACCAAAACTTTATCTCTTTGGCTCTAAATTAACTTTAGGTGTATTCGTTGGTTATTTTACTACAAGTCTTTGTTCTTCTCTTCTCCTCGATCTAATACTATCAATGTACATATTCTTTTCCCCCTCCCCTTGGGAAGCTTACGCACACAATAATAAAAGGGTTAATTCCATAAGTGCCTTTCCGCCCACCCCTAATTACATAGAAACCCTCCAAAAGTTGTCAATAACAAAAATGCCCCTCAAATTTAGTAAAATCATCACAACTACCCATACTGCTTTTATTCCATACAAAATATGGCGTAAATCCCTGTTTTACCCCTCCTACCCTATTTGTTGTTGTAATACATCTTATGATCAAAATAGTATGCATTTACTATTAGTATTTTTCTAGTTTAGTTTAATTATTTTAATGTCTTTATTTTTGACTAATTCAGTATGCCTTTTTTTTTTTCACTTCATTTAGTTAGTATATTTTTATTTTATTTGTTTAGTTATGGATGGAAGAATTAGATACTTCTTGTTAGGTTCATTTTTAGATCTTTATATTAATTTAAATATAGTTCGTTAGTTCTTTATTTTAGCTTCAATTTATATTACTACGCATTTATTTCAGATTTGTATTCATATAGTTTACTTTGATTACTTGTTAGATCTTTTTATTGTTTTAGATTTTGTTCAGTAGTTCTTTATTTTAACTCTGATTTATATTGCTATGCTTTTATTTCAGATTTGTATTTCTATACTTTACTTTGACTACTTTCATTTACACTATTTTTCATCTGCAAAATACAATACTATCCTAACTCACATAAATTAAACCAAAAGTTACAAATTATATGATAATTAACTATTGTGAGGGGTAGTAGGTCATTTTATATTCTTAACTTAAGGAAAATTGATGGAAAGGGCATTTACAATATTATTTTAGATTTGTAGGGTTAATATTGATATTGACTACTTTGAAGGGGTATCTGTGATATTTTTTAAAATTCGAGGGTTATGTTTAAAATTGCCCCAAAATAAAAGAGTACACGCATACCCATAAGTTTAGCTTCACATGCTATTACCTGAACTCCTCTACACTACTTTATAGTTTTTTGGCTTCTCAAGACCACTTTTTGACGTCCCTTGAAACCTTAAACTTACAACTCTGATATCACAATTTCTGTGACGCTCTAATCCCAAAGCATAACAAATGGTGCATATTTGTGATTAATTAATCACAAATATGCAAGGTAGCAAAACCTGTGGATATCAGGCAATAGCATCTTATCTCAAGAACAAGTTAAATACCTAACAGATATAAAACCTATAAATATCTTCTATAAATTGTTTATCCACAAAACTAAAATTCACTACTAAAGATTCCACAAATACTCAATTATTCAAACTTGGTAAAATTTTCATAATAATTGTAAATTAAACAAATATTCACTGTGTCAAGATACTAAATTTTAAATGCACTAAAGTACTAAACTAACTAAATTTGTTAACCAACACATAGATTTAAATAAGTGTCCTTGCATGTAGTGATCACTCGATCCTATCCTCCTCAAGCTGATCGTACTCAATACCTAGGTAAGTAACTACGTGCCACATTAGTCGGATTAAGCATGCGAATTAGAACATTTTCTTAATATTCAAATATAGATTTTCTTATTGAAAATACAATAATAATGCTCGAGTTTTACAAAAATTTTACAAATCTTACTTTTAGAATTTTGAATTTTAAATAAACATTTATTACAAATTGAAATGGAATTTTTACAAAAGCGTTTTTATTCCAAAAAGAAATTGAAATTTCAAAACAAAAATCTATGGCCACTAACTGCATTAGTGACCCATTGGCAAAGCTCCAAAACACATATCAGAGGCACATGAAGGATTGATCACAAAGCAGAGTCACTAGAAGGTGCATCAAAATCGCACCTAAAGGTGCATCAAAATAGCATCCGAAGGCGCATCAAAACAGCATCCGAAGGCGTATCAAAATAGTACCCAAAGGCGCATCAAAATAGCACTTGAAGGCGCCGCACAGGCGCATCAAAATAGCATCTAAGGTGCATCAAAGTTGCACTGAGAGGTGCATCACAAAAGCAAAGCTGGCTTCTATCATAAAATTCATTTTGACATGGCCAACATAGTTATAGTAAAATACCAAGAGACATCACAATTTTAAGATTCTTTGTCTAGTCAATATTTTGAAAAAAGAAACAAGTTATCGAATACTGATTTTTACCAAATAAACATAAATTTCCAAAGTACATTTTCTTTTTTTTAAATTACATAGCAGGTAGAGCAAAACCTTTAGAAATCCTTCTCTTCCAATGAGTTGTAATCTATATAAGCATGCTTAATCCAAGGATTTAAGTGTTGTGGCACGGGGTTGTATTCAAAACTTGCCGGTACGGTATGACACGGTGTGTGCCGGTCAAAAAAAAAAAAAAAAGCGTAGCGCAAGGATTTAAGTGCCGTGGCACGGGGTTGTGTTGAAAACTTGTCGGCATGATATGGCACGGTGCGTGCCGAGCTGTGCCGATCTGTGCCGATGAGTGCCGATCACAAAAAATACATGTGTGCCGACACATAATGGCATGAATTATTTATTTTCTTTAGCAACAAAAATTTCTAATTGTTTATTATGTATTTTTATTAAATATTTTGAACTTTATTGAGAAAATTATTTAGTAATTTAAAGAAAAAAAGACTTTGAACTGTACCATCGGCACGGTGGCTGTATCGTGCCGGTATCTTGTTGGCACGATATGGCCCGTACCGATGGATACTTAAATCCTTGGTATGTATCTTTATCAAATATTTTGAATTTAAATGAGAAAATTACTTACTAATTTAAAGAATAGAGAGTTTTGATCCGGGCCATTGGCACGGGGGTTGTATCATGCCGATACTTTATTGGCACGATACGGCACGGTGGATACGTCTTGTGCCGATGGGCACTTAAATCCTTGGCTTAGTCCCTTTTTTTAAGAAAACTAATAAACAAAAGGAATTATTTAGCTGTCGTATCGTATTTCTATGGTTTTAGTGAAAATAAACTAATAGATGTTCCGTCCCTTTCCTCCTAAATAATCTAACTTATTGCCCGGTCAAAAGCCAAGTATTAATCTAATCTCTGTAGCCCAAAGTAAGAAACAAATATATATCATCATAAGCACAAAATATGAAAATTAACATCAGCAAAAGCATACTATGTTCCAAAGTGATAGTTTAGACTTTATTCTTAAGAAAAGATTCAAGTTATCTAATACAAGACTAATCATTTCCTAGTAAGCATAGTCATAGAAAAGTAATACCCAATCAACCCAATTCAGTTAGGCTCACACAGAATGTTTGAACGAGTTTAAAATAGTTGCTAATAGGCCAACTTCATGCAAGAAAAAGATATAGAGCAAAATAACTTGAAGGATCTAAACTATCAACCGCAATGAAAGGATTATATAAACTATAATATTCAAAATAATAATAAATTATGAATAGTATTTGAAAGATTGAAATGAAGGTTCAAAGAGTCTGGCTACTCTGCTATTGATAGCACCATGCACTTTGTGCTACCAAGTTTTCCACCATTAGATAGATCTACCTCTTTGATCATTTCCACCCCTTAGATCATACTATTTTCCAAGGTTTTAAGTATCCATCGGCACGGGCCGTATCTATCGTGCCGTACCGTGCCAACAAGATACCGGCACGATACAGCTCCCGTGCCGATGACACAGTTCAAAACTCTTTTTTCTTAAAATTACTAAGTAATTTTCTTAATAAAGTTCAAAATATTTGATAAAGATACATAATAAGTAATTAAAAAATTTTGTTGCTAAAGAAATTAAATATTTCATGCCATTATGTGTCGGCACGCATGTATTTTTTGTGACCGGCACTCATCGGCACGGCTCGGCACGCACCGTGCCGTACTGTGCCGGTAAGTTTTCGGCACGACCCCGTGCCACGGCACTTAAATCCTTGCTATTTTCCCAACCACCAGCTAAACCCTAGGGGCCCGCTATCATCCTAACCGCATATTTCTTCATCCAAGGGTCAAAAATCTAATAGCACCAATGATTTGGTGCTATCAATAGTATAGTAGCCTAGTTTAGGTTCAAATACCTGCAAAGATAGTTCTCATATGCCAACACGGCAACACGCTTATTTACAAATTGTAATCAGATGAGGTCAAATTTGGAAGCAAAAATTACATTTGCATTCACTTAGGAATTCTGTCAAACACCTGATAGGCATTCCGAATACATGGAGAATGCAAAGAAACTGTATTACTGAATCTCATGGGCATACTCAGATTTAATGATTTCAACCTAAAACCTATCCAGGAGAGGAACATCTACAAGAAATACTAAAAGAGGGAAATTAACTTCTGGAAAAAGAAAAAGGTAAAAGTGACAATGATAAATAAGGTAGAGAACCTTTTAAAGATAATGATGGAAGCAAAGGTGAATGAAGTGCCATCAACAATGAAACCAAACGGCACCGACGGCTTTTGAGGAGCATGGCGGTGGCCATGAATAATGGTGTTGATGTTGCAGGAACAAGAGTGAGAGCTGCTGCGCATGCGTGTAAGAGATAGAGATAGATGGTCGGGGGATCCTCAATTAATTAGTGCAAATTAAGTGTTTTTTTTATGCATTAACATTCCAAACAAATCAAATTTCAGAAAAATCGAAAATTAAACAGGGTATTACACAAACTTCATAAATTATTCCAATCAAGTCCCATGGTACAATTTAGTTGACTGAATGATAATGTGTCGTTAGTATAGTAGTGATAGGACAGTGTTGTAGTTGATGAGGTGACGATGACTAAGATGCCATGTCATTGTCATATTAGCGACACATCATCATCTAGTCAGCAAAATTGGACTGCAAGATTTTGCAACAATCTAGAATGTTTGAGCTGTAAATTGCAATAAATTAAAGATTGAAGATCAAAGGTCACTCGTCTCATAGTTTGAGGCAAGGATTTAAGTGCCGTGGCATGGGGTTGCGCCGAAAACTTGCCGGTACGGTACGACACGATGCGTGCCGAGCGGTGCCGATGAGTGCCGACACATAATGGCATGAAATATTTATTTTCTTTAGTAGCAAATTTTTTTAATTGCTTATTATATATCTTTATCAAATATTTTGAACTTTATTGAGAAAATTATTTAGTAAATTTAAGAAAAAAGGGTTTTGAACTGTACCATCGGCACGGGGGCTGTATCGTGCCGGTATCTTGTTGGCACGGTACGGCATGGTGGATACGTCCCGTGCCGATGGATACTTAAATCCTTGGTTTGAGGACTAAGTATAATCCATCCTGTACTTTTTTTACTATGCTGCTATCTTTTGAATAATGTTATAATGTGGCAGGAAATTGGTCTCGTGGGTATATCAAAATAATTGGTGGGGAGAAGATTTGTATAGGCGGCCAACAATTGGAAGTTATTTCTGCTTCGGTATGATGTGCACAATCTTACCTAATGGAGACCATTTCATTAGAACATAAAAGAATCCCACCCTCACATTACCCTATTCATCTGAATTGGGTGTAAAACTTATTGCATAAGATTCCAAGTAAAACTAGTGAACGGCCTGTGTGATACAATGGTTTGAAGATCATAGATTTTGTATTAACTTCTTTTTTTTTTTTTTTTTTTTTTTTGCATTAGATACTTTTATAAAAATAATAATTTCAATGTATGACTTCTCTAGTTTATATTAAGATAATATTATAAAAATTACAATTTTACATTATATAAATGCATATTGGTAAAATTTAATTTTTAACATAACCATATAAAAGTATGATACATAGAAAATTTACTTTTTTATTTCATGTGATTTTAAACTTTAGTGTATGTCTATGATTTGTAGTGATCTACTAGTAGCTATAACATTTTGTATTTCTGTATGAGAGATGTAAAATTTTATATTTATGAGTTTATCATAATTTTATATATCAGAGATTACGTCATTTGCCGTTTAGTATCTTTGTTGATTTATTATCTTGTCCAAATTTAGATTGCTTAAGCAAATGGCACTGTAAAACTTTGTTCTTTTCTTTTGTCTAAACATTGGTTTCAGTTTATTCATTCGCATCTGGTGTTAACACTGATTTTCCTAGCTAACCTTTGAGTACTTACTTGGCACTTGTATGTAACCCAGGGTCATACTGATGGTCATCTTGCTTTGCTACATGTCTCTACAAACTCGCTCGTTGTCGGTGATCATTGCGTAGGGTAAGAGTCTTTATCGTTTATGTCTATCTATCTAACTGAGTATCTAGTTTTGATTCTTCAGCAAAAGAGAATTGACATACATTACGGTTGTTTTGTTAGATGATCAAAACCTAGATCTTGCCTTTTTAGATAATTGTTTTGAATCTGGGCTTCTATCTGGTTTTAAATAAATTATAAAATATTTAGTATGTTTGGTAGCCTTCAGACAAGTTTAATGAAGCATATGTGAATACATATCCTAGATATGAAGTATCTAGAGATTGTCTAAGTGCAAGATGCACTTTTTTTTGTTTTATAAATGTGAAGTGTGTGAATCATCAAAGTCTTTTGTTAGACGTTTCATACTCAGTTGTCAAGGTGAAGCAGTGTATCATATAACATTTTATTCTCTTATGCACAACACTGTTAGACACAGACTTGAGCTTTTTTTTCTTGATGAAGTTATGTTTGAGGTTTTTTCTTTTTATTAAATGGATACTAATGCTTCAAGAAAATTTTATTGTTTCTCCCATATTTAACTTTGTTCTATTAATTATTTACTTTGGACAAAAATGCAAAAGCAAGGATTTAAGTGCCGTGGCACGGGGTCGTGCCGAAAACTTGCTAGCACGGTACGACACGGTGTGTGTCGGATCGTGCAGATGCGTGCCGGTCAAAAAAAATACATGTGTGCCGATATATAATGATATGAAATATTTAATTTCTTTAGCAATAAAATATTATAATTGTTTATTATGTTTTTTATTAAATATTTTGAATTTTATTGAGAAAATTACTTCCTAATTAAACGAAAAGAAAGTTTTGAATTGAGCTATCAACACGGAGTATATATCGTGCCGATATCTTGTTGCCACAATACGGCATGATAGATATGGCCCGTGCCAATGGGCACTTAAATCCTTGTGTACAAGCACCTGGTAACACTCGATCATTTGCAGTTGGGGCTTTGTTTTTCTTTTATTATCTTAACTTAGATAATGCATTACATTTGATTTTACAAAAAAGTCTGTTAGGCTTTGTATAAATGTTTTGTGAGTTTTCATAGTAAAAGTTATGGAGACAATTTGTTTGCGAGTGTCATGCTCCGGTACCGCCAAGAGGTCAGTTCGGATGCGCACACAAACCTCCCCGCCGAACGGATAGGCCTCGCTTGACCCGAACGAAACGGTTAACCACACCCGACTGCCTCGGTTGGAAGCAATTGAGTTCGTAATATCATAGCGCAAGGGAAAAACAAAACCAAAAGAAGAGAACTCTTATTCAAATCCAACAGTTCGGTTACAAAAGGTTACAGACAACCGAGCCCTCGGCTCAACACCACAACAACGGAACAACAAAATCGCTACCGTCTAGACTTCTAGCCCGCTACTCGATCACTTTTTTGTCATGGTCCCGCACCTCACCAACCGATCCGACACTTGAAAATGAGTAAATCACAGAGGGTGAGAACTAATTAAAGTCCTTAGTGGATTCAACCACCGAGAAAGAATGTTCTACACTTGGTCTACAGGAGGCATCAACACCAAAAATTAGAAGGCAACATACAGTAAAATAAGCACATAATAGAAAGTTCAGAAATATCCCAGATGCCTCACCCACAATCGAACCCAACTAAGCACCTATCATAGATCTCGGCTCAGATCTGCCAAGCGCAACACACCAACGCAGAACCCGAAGGGAATTACACTTTTTCCAAATTGGTTGACCTATACGAACCGCAAGTGGAGGTCGAATCATCGAACTGCACTCCCATCGGCAACCCGTACATTCATCTGGGTGAAGTCGGCTATCTGTACGCTCCCCAGATTGGTCTTGGGTGCCAAGTGGGGTGCCGAAAGAACTCGCATTCGCCACCACCTGGTTAAACAATCCTGCCGCCAAGAGAGCCGAGACACTACCCACATCACCCTCAGTGAGTATTTCACCACAGACTGCGCGGCGCCTGGAGAACCGGGACATACCCACGTCATCCTCTTGTGGGTTATACCCACAACACCGAATGGGAGGCCGGGATTCTACCGCCGTCGCTACACCCATCATTAGCTATGTACACCCGTTTCCAGAGGAGTCGAAAGTATCGACATACTCCTCAGTCAAGCGCTCTCACGCCAATAACAGCCCAAAGGCCCACTACCCAGCTCACCAACGTTAGAGTTTCACTTCTACGCTCTTCTTAGGCTATACCTAAGACAAAGACTACAACCACCCTCTCACACACCCAGAACCACATGGTTTCCAAACCCACTCGGCTCTATCCTGAGGTCCACAAGCAAAACACATAGACTCCAAGACCACTAGATCTACTAGGACAGAACCTCAAGATCAGGGGCTCAAATAACAGCCTCTAAGGTTAGAAAGAAGCTAGTAAACAACTTAACCAAACACAAACAGTAGACAAGGTAAGAGATCACCACTGCTTGGCGATGTCCCCCACCTCAAGCTGAAATGTTTGGAAAAAGGTGGCGATCGATTGCTGAGTCCGCCAAGGATCTCCCTTCCAGTTGGCTCAACGTGAAGAAGTCTTCAAGCTCCCTCTCTCCCTCTCGGCTTGAATGGATCTCTCACAGAAAATACAAGGTTCCCTCTAGTCGTTTCCAATGTTATAAATAGGGGGATCCAGCCGACAGCCAGGGGACAGATGTGACCGCTTGGTGCTGGCCAGGCGGTGAATTGCGGCGCGATAGATCTAGATGTACACGACGCGTCGCCCCACCCACACTCCTCATAAAAACTGCCGCTGCGTCAGCCCTGTCCCATCAATTACAGGACTAGTTAACTTTTGGAACCGATTTTGCTTAGCTAGGAGCTGAAATGGCACCTTGTCCTCGCTTGATGCATTCGGCTCCTCACAGTGAGGATACACCGAACAACACGTTAATTGAGGGATTAGATTACACAGAAAAATAAAGCTCAGGGATGTGTTTCCAGATGACCTATAGTTGGAGAATGTCCATACATTTTTGCTCGTGTTTCTCTTATATGTCAAATATAATTATTTTTTTACAACTAATTTAACAATTTCTCTTTTGCAGTCAAGGTAGCGCTCTTTTGGACTTCACAGCTGGTGGAGATATGAAGGTCATTACCAAAAGATACTATCTTTTGTTCCTGAGAGATTAGTACTTTTTAGAATAAGATATGTCACATACAAGTGGTATTTGTCTTAGATTTCGTTGTTTTATCATTTATTCCTACATTGGTACCTGCCTTTCTTTCTGCATTTGAACTATCTGTCTATTTCACCCAGGAACTCATATACGCTATTGTATGGTGTAAAGGACTGAAAATAAAAAGCTATTTTATGAAGTAAAAGACTGAAAAAAATCACCATTAAACAGAACATAATTGGATTGTTCATACTCTACTACTGCCTGTAATATGAGATATTACAACTCTACTGCATAGTGCGCATTTCTTATACAGCTCTATATGATTTATCATTTTACTGCCTATAATATTTAGTTGCCTTTTCATTTAGCAATTGGATTGTTTACTCAAAATTTCTGGGAAAAATAATATTCTTGTATTTATTACCTAGTTTTTAGCTCTATATGTTCTACGTCCTATCATTATCTACCTTAATATCACTACTTTTTGCCCCCTAAGGAAAATACACTTATTTTTGTTCTCAATCTGATTTCTGTTTTGGTTAGAATGAAAATCCCTTCTAGCATGATTTTCTCATAACGTCTGGCCATTCTAAATCTAACAGAAGCCTGATTCTCTTTTCCAAAATTCAAAATTCTCTTTGTAATATTAAATGACTTGAAGATCCTAAATTGTTACAGCTGGAGGAGTTGTCTGACCTTATGCACTTGAATTTTCATATTCTGTTTTTTTTTTTTTCTTTTTCTTTACATCCTATTTTATTTTTCCTTCTTTGTCATCGATCCTTACACGCTGTTAATGAAGTTTAGTCTGCTTTACTGATAACATTAGACAATATCAAATGCAGGACTATTTCAATACAACATACAAGTTCTTGGATACTTCACCACATGTTTTGATTCCTATGCATGGTAGAATCAATCTCTGGCCCAAAAGGATGCTTTGTGGGTACCTCAAGTATGCCATACATTGCTTTCAAATCCTACTGTGTATATTGTTAAAATATGCATATGGTTTTATACCTTCGAAGCAACATTTGCTCTAATTATAATGCTCTTGCTACTAACAATAGTTTACCTGTATTTTACTCCTGTTGCTAATTCAAAAAATTATCATAAAGTTTGAGGTAAAATGTATTGATAGTCTCCGTACTAACCAAGGATTAAAGTGTCGTGGCACGAGGGTGTGCCGGCTGTTGCTTGGCACGGGTATGGCACAAGCACGCTTGCGTGTCGACGGACACGCACGACCTCCTAATGGCACGCTTTGGCACGGTCTTATTTTAACTTTTTTGGGTCCAATAAAACTTTATAATGTTATTTTAAAAATTTTAGAGCAATAATTATAAATTTTGTTATGTATTGATTTGTTTTGATCTAATGTCAATAATAACTTACTAACTTACTAGTTAATAGCTTAATATAGAAGCACTCTTCTTTATATGTGAAATAAATTACAATTATAGTTTATAGAGAAAATTATTTTTTCCTTAAATTTTTATGAAGATTTGCAAGATCCATTCGTATTGATTCGATAAAAACCGTACGATGACTAGATTAACTATTATAGGACCACAAGTGCGCTGATAATTCCTTTTCATT
>CM054940.1:20393121-20441458 GCA_029168755.2 Tillandsia fasciculata
GTCATCCTACACTGCAAAATAGATAAACTAGAATCTATAGCATCATCAGGGGGACAACTCTATCCTGACAGTCTCACCAACTCGCCCCGACATACCTGAAAAATGGTCACCAAGGGGTGTGAGATACAACATAAGTGTATCCAGTAGGTACGACGGGCCGGAAAATAGCAAGTCGTACCTACTGGCATACAATAATCAGCGGATAGTAAATGATCAGTAGGTAAGGGCAGATATAGATAAGCAGATAACTGAATAAATCATAATCACAATACTGAGCATATAAGGGTTCAGAAATACAGGTGCTAGAGCATACTGAAATAGAGATTTGAATCATAATCACAATATTGAGCATATAAGGGTTCAGAAATATAGGTGCTAGCGCATGCTGAAATAGAGATCTGAATCATAATCACAATACTGAGCATATATGGGTACACAAATATAGGTGCTAGAGCATGCTGAACTAGATAATCGTGCATCAATGATAGAAACCCAAGTACCCAATCTCAATGACTGCCACATCGGGTTCAGTCAAGCCTGCGCTCCCCACTATACGACGTAGGGTATCCCAACGGACTATCTCAATCACAACCATCGCGCAAAACTGCCAGCCAACCATCACATGAAACCACCTCAACAGGCCAACCATCGCATGAAACCGCCTCAACAGGCCAACCATCGCATCCGGAGCGGCATCTCGAGGGTAGCGACCCCTCCGAGGAATCAGCGCGGCATCAACTATCACAACGGTAGCACATGCGGGCTATAGTCCAATCCAAGCTCTCACTCAATCAGGTCTCACAAAGGTCGGAGTATCCTCAACGACTCAAATCACAAATGCTCGAGAGAACAAAGAAGAGTGATAATTTCGATCGATATCAATATAATCTGATATCCAACTAATGACAAATCAAGCATGATAAATGTCCAGATATAATCTAAGTATACTAATGACCAATCAAGTATGGTAAATATCCAGATATAATCAAGGTATACTGATGACCAATCAAGCATGGTAAATGTCCAGATATAATCAAGATATACTAATATCCAACGAATGACCAATCAAGTATGATAGATGTCCAGATATAAGCTGATAATAAGCGATCAATGGAAAGAGGCTTAAGGATAGAATCAGAGCTATCATGAAGCACAGGGGTCCGACCAAATACGGTACACCAGAGGGCCGAGATGATAAAAGCCTGGACCGAAGCAAAAAACCTACCTCAACGTAGGCGGTCCTGAAATCTGCTGGATAGCTCACGAGCTGGCGGCTGACTGCTGGGACCTGAATCATAACCACAGGTCAGAAATAGACTCACACATACCTAACCCACTGACTCACTATGTGTAGGTAGCTTAAACAAAGACCTTTACTAGATTCCTGAAATCTGCTGAAAATTCGCTGATCGGTCAACTATGATCCGATCCACGCCTACGGGTTTCCGAATACAACGAAACTTGATGTGCTGCAACGGAACGCTTCATTGAAAACGTTCGGGCAAAGACCTGCCACTGGGTGCGACTCTAAACTAGAACAGTGCCATAATTACCAAAATACCCCCAGAAAATTAATTTCGGTTCCGGAAGTCGCCAACACCAAACAAAAGTCACTGGATCCACCAGGACAGTGCTGGGAACGACCAGGAACATCCGGTTTAACCATCACAATTTCTCGAATTGCGTGATTAATGCCGAATTGCCGATAAATCGACGATTTTGCCAATTTACGGTTCGATATCCAATTTCCGCTCAAGAGAAGCCGTTGGATCTCTAACGAAAAGTTTAGAGATCATGAACATAGCCTAAGACAGCCCATAAGGCTACAATTGCAAATAGTCCCTTAGGGTTTGCAATAATCACAATATTACATGCTTTTTAATGCTTTTTAAGCTAGAAGTCCACACCTAGACTCTTTTGAACTGAACCGAGGCCACCAGTAGGTAGGCCTCGATGCACTGAACACCATGCTCACCATTTGGGACCAGCACAGGACCCGAGGACAACTCTGGGTCAACTTGCACTATGCCTTAAGGCTTAGGTTGCCATTGCGACTTAGCCACTCAACCATTCTCAGATCTTAGATGAGCACCATGCTCAGGAGGTCGAGGGGACTTAGAAGCTCACCTTGGAGGTGCAACTAGGCTGCTGGAACAGTCCATGGAGCAACCTTGGTCTCCAAGGGTGTAGGTTGCTAGAACTAACCAACCACCCAACCAAACTCCTTTCTGAGGTGAGCACCAAGCTCAGGAGGTCAAGGAGGTCCAAGGGCTCACCAATGGGTGGCCGGAAAGTGGCCGGAACAAAAGATGGAGCAACCTCGACCAAGATCTATAGTCCAAAGGCTAGGCTTGGGCCAGCTTAACAGAACATGGGTTCTGGAGCAAACCTAGGGCAATCAGCAGCACAAGAAGCTCAAGGGAAGTGCTCTAGGTGCAACCAGCACCAGCGCCGGCGTCGGGAAGCGGCGGTTGGCCGGAGCCCGAGCTTGCGGCCAACCAAGAACACCAACAATGGTGGATGTCCAAGCAGGGGCTTTGAGCTCCATGCTAGGGCACCACTGGGTCTGTTTCAACCAGGGGAAGCTAGTTGGGTGCGGTGGAAGAAGCTCGCCCAAGCTTCAATAACCCGAGACTAGGGCTAAGCACCACCACCTTCACACTGAACCAAACTCCAGCAAACTTCATGGGGAGCATCAACAGTTCTAGAGGAAGCAACTGAGCATCTTGGTTCCCGTCCAAAGCCACTAGCTGCAGCGGTTGCTCGAGGCGGAGCAAACTAGGGTTCCGACGGGTGCAATGCCCCCGCTGGCAACCTAGCGCTCCTCCGGCCACAAGGTCGGGCAGGGGAAGTCCCCAGCATCCGAGGAGGCGACTGCAGGAGGTTATGGACCAAGAAACCAAGAGGAAGCAGACAACCTACCTCGCCGGAGTTGGAAAAGAAAGGGAAGAAGCAGGGTTGCTCCACCGGCAATGCGCGGCCACAGCAGGCTTTGGGCTCTCTCGGGCTTGCCTTCTGGAGGTAGGAGAAAGTCACAGGGGCTCTGGGAGGAAGTCTCTGGTGCTTGGTGCCTTCTCTACCATGCCAACTCGAGATTTGAACCACCTTTGCTTGGGACTTGGTTTTCCGGCGACCCAGGCATTGGGAGGTGGCGGCGACGCTTGGGGAAGAGAGGAGGGAGTTGGAAGGTCGTGGTGGAGCTCTGGTCCAAGGCATAAATGGCCAGCTCAAGCTCCCAAGAAATAGTTGCCATTAATGGAAGCTTAGAGTGCAAAAGTGCAATGTAGTCCATGCACTTTCTTTCCCCAGCCATGAGCTCTTCACTGTAGCTGGAAAATGCATAAAGGCCTCTCCCTAAGAAGCCTTGATCCATTTGATCCATAAAATATTCACATTCTTGTGAAAATACCCCTCTTTTTACTGTATTTTACCCATTTCGAGACTTTAGGGTGGTCAAACTGAAAAACGGACTTCGCCACGACGTCCGGCTCGACGAAACCTTACGAGTAGCGATTTTGGTTTGTTGAGTTTAAGCCTCGATCCATCTTGAACAGTGTATTTTACTGTTTTGCACGTTTTTCGATGATCTAGGCTCGTCAAACATAAAAACGAACTCCCCCATTGCGCTCAGATCGACGAGACCGATCAAATTGAGTATTTGTATCGTCGGATTCGGATTCCGAACGGTCGATTGGCCAACATTAGTCAGAAATCCGGAATTTTTATAGGGTTACTATTCACACTTAAGTCACAGCCACTATTCGACTGTATCCCTTTATACAGTTGTTTTTGCCCACTGAAACATTTTGAATTTGAATTTAAATTTCTCGAATATTACAGCTAATGTAGTAACTATCACCGGTAAGTAGAGATTAATTATAGTTCCCTCCTTAATTATGAAAATCTGCTTTGTAGGCATCGTAGGGATCGAGAGGCCTCCATTCTGAAAGTCATTGAGGATGGGGCGGAAACTTTGTCTGACATTATTGCAAAGTCATATGTTGATATTGACACAAAGTTGTGGATTCCAGCTTCATCGAATGTGAGACTTCATGTTGATCATCTTGCTTATCAACAGAAGCTACCAAAGGTCAGTTTGCTTTTCTCTCTTGTGCTAATTTTTCTTTGCACTTAACAGTTATCTTTATGCACACAAAGGAAGCATACTAATTATATGATTTCTTTGACTACTAAAATTTTGCTTGAGAATGAGGAGACATTTAGGTTCCAAACTCATTTTATCTAATATTGTAGGATTATTTTCACATTTGAAAAGCTCAGTGTTGACCATCTTCAAAATATTGTGCACTGAGCTTTCATTCTAAAAAGGTAGTCATAGATTTCTATTTATCATGAATTACCATATTCACCTGAAAAGAATGAAACCAACAAATTGGTAACAAATCATTCTTGGTGTTCACATTAATTTTCTGGATTAAATCAAATTCCCCTTCCTTTTCTAGCACAAGTTAAAATTTACAAATCATTGCTTGTATTAGGAATATGGTATTTCATAGAGATTTATTTAATTTTTTTTTTTTTCTAGTCCTGTCACTCCATATGTTTCCTGCGTCATAGGATCCACACTAGTTAGTTGGTCATAACTGTAACTTCTCTTTAGGCTTTCTTACTTTCTAAGTTTTCTTTCTTCCAAGTAATTTTACGAGAATATGCACTACTATACATAATACTATTTAGGTACACCACACTAAAATTCAAGAATTTAAGTCTGATAGCATGTGGTCGTGCTGAGCACTAGCCGTCATGTTGCCATGCCGTGCTGTGCTGATGTGTTTCGTTGGCACAAAATCTATGTGCCTACGCATTTTGGTATGACAAGTTTATTTTTTTGGGCACCAATATAGTTTAACTGCTCTTAATATAATTTTTATCATATATTTTGTACCCTACTAATGTAATTACTGGCTAGTTTTGAAAAAAAGGAAGATTTTAAGCTATGCCATCAGAATGGTGGCATATGTGTTGATACCTTGTTGGCATAGTACGGGACAGTGGGCACTGGGCCTTGCCAAGGAGCACTTAAATCCTTGGTAAAATCAGGAATTTCTTATTTTCATGTTCTGGTTCTAATATTTGTGGGAGTTTTTAAATAGAAAGGCCTTTTTATTCCTTCTGATCTTTTGCAAAATGTTATTTTGTTCTAATTTTTTGGCTAGTTATATTCCAATACGTTATGTTTCCATATTGATGAAATTTGTATGACGCTGAAAGGGAATAAAAAAAAGATAAATAAATAAAATAAAACACTATTTTCACACTAATTGCATGGGTTATTTCAGTGATTCAAAATTCAAGTCAGACATTGAGATATAACCTGCTTAAACTGACCATTTTCTTCATTACACCTGTATTTTCACGAATTGGAGCATGCAGGGTTTCTCCTTAGAAGCTTTCAATCTCAGTTATGACGATTTTATTGCAAAGGTTGATGCCGGCAACGTGGAATGAAGGTGGTCAAAGCATATCGAATTATATAAACTCGAGTTCAGCAATTTCTCGCAACTTTTATTCTTGCATAACTGAGAAGGGAAAAATAATGCTCATGACAGTTGCCCTGCAAATAATTAGAAATGTTGTATTCAAACAAGAATCTTTAGGAATTAATTTAGAATAAAAAAAATTCTTTTCCTTTTAATGTGTATAGTACATCACCAATTTGGCATAATTTAGGGTGTTGTAGAAATGATTAATTGGCTTTTCAAACTATTTGGCTGATATCAAAATCGTTGGTTGGTAAAGAAATAGATGTCCATATGCTCATCCAATTTTTGATCTCTCCTTTCACTTCTAGTATTGTTTTCTTTTGTGAAGTTTATGCTCTTAGTAGTCCCCTTTTGTCAATATACATGCTTTATGCAGGACTTTTCCATGAAGAAATTCCGAGCATCTTGTACATTTCATTTCGCATTTCAATTTATATGGAGGTACATGAAGATGAAAATGTCCGCCACGACGCTCGTGGCCGTTGGATTAGCAGGTCTAGCCATTGCATATGCCATGAGAAAGAAGTTCAATGCATAAAATACCAGTGGAGCACCCCCAAACGTCTTACTTATGCCAGGCGAATATTCAACATGCAATTGAAAGCATTAGGTATCATTCCTATCTTAGTATGTAAGCAGAACCTAGACGAGTCTCAAGTAGGCCTAATAATTTGTGCTTTTGTTTCTCCCTTGAGTACATGTACAACTGATTCAAAAAGGTGACTCTTATGTATCCAGCTCTATCTCTCTCTTCTTAGTTATTATATAAATGATGTTGATCGATCTTTTCTCTGGAATTGTTCTCTTTCCTCCCAGATTGGGTATAAGTAACCTAAATTGTTAAAGCCCATCAACTCTCCCGTCCAGATCTTGCTGTATTCTCCCTCACTTTGAATCTATCTATATATCTCATTGATGTAGTCGAGATTCGGCTGCAAATAACTGGGGACTGAATTTAGGTGCACCTGGTCGTCCTCAAAAGCCGGTCAATCGTCTTAAACAACAAGGATTCGTCGTAGTGAGACGAATAAAGAAGCTGCACTTCTATCAGTATTTACTCTCTTTTTGCTTAATTTGAACCAAACTATCTAGGCGTTTTCTTTGGGTATATCCCCGAGCATAAGGAGTACTGGTGTTATCATCCCACTGCATCATCTCTGACTAACATGCAGTGATGATCCTTTTCGAACATCTATCCTGCTCTTCTTATCCTCCTGCTCGCGTTTCTGGTCATCCTAACACTCCAGTTGACCTAACTATCTTTGTCCTCCAATAAATATACTTCTCATTCAGCTGGGGGAGGGGTCTCACAAAAATGAGGTTGTGGTGGGATCTGAATCACCACAAATTTCTTCTAAAATCACACCCAAATCAATGATTATCCCACTCACATGCCTTGCTATCCATTTCAAGAATGCGAGCTGTAACAATTTTTCAGTTGCTTTGCATGTTCGCCTCCCTATTTCATACTTGTCTCACAGTAACTTGTTAGATGTTAGAATATTTACATTGCCAAATAGTTAGTTGAATAGTTAGTGTCATATCTCAAGTTCAAGTTCATTGTTCCATTGTTCATCATCTCTTTTCTTTTCTTATCTCATCTCCTCCTTTTTGTCACAAAATGCCAAAGGAAAGAACGGGGGAAGACGAACCAAGGTTCTATAATGCAAATGCAGATGCAAGTGCAAAGAAAAATCAAATGCATGCAAAAGAGAGAAAAAAAAAAAACTGTTTTCTGAAAACAAAACAAATTTACTCAGAGTCGGAGTCTCAGAGTTGCTGCATCCGAGCTTTGTAAAGATCTTCTTGACTAGCTTTGTCAGTGTCGAATATTTTTTCTTCAAATCCTGCTGAACAGCCGTGATTCGTGCCCAGTCAAGTGAGATGCGCTCTTGTTCAAGGGTTATCCGCTCTTGTTTCGACGAGAGCCGTTGTTGAAGTCAAAGAGGCTTCATCCTCTAATGTGTCAAAAAGTCCTGGTCCTGAAGGTTGTGCAGGTGCTGTTGTTGTTGATGGCGGTGCTGGTGCTGCGTGTGCTGGAGAGGAGGTCTACGGTCTTTTGCTCCTTGGAGGGGTTGGTGTATTGTCAGGTTTCCTTGGTAGAGTTTACCACAGTAGAATCGTTAATTATTCCCAGACTATTCAACATTGAACTTCTTAAAAATTCGCATTATAATCAGTGGGAATGGAAGTCTCTCCGTTTGATGAGGATGCTCCACGTACCGAGCCATCATATTTCAAATGATGTATGGAATGTTGATGTTCAAACCCTCCGCGGCAAATGGGTGTCCCAAAAGATATAAAAACAACATTCGATCCCATATAAGGACTTTGGTCTGCATGTTAGGAAGAATATTATAACAGACAATAAAATTCAAAAACCTGTACTCGGGTCGGAGTTTTTTTGAAAATACAGAGTTTTTCGCCGACCGAGTGTCTGGCATGCATATTCCATCCATGACTATCCTCCAAACAGTTGTGGTCATAATCTGACCTTTCATAAAATGAGTCCCGACCAATTAAGACTTCATTCCTAACACCTCTCCAATCAATTGAGGTGCAATCTTGAGCTTTGTGTTCCGGACCGTGGTATGAAATTCCATAGGTCCACCCTCCATTTCAAGCTTGTTAGCACAAAGATAAAAGGTTCTGACAAGGTGAACGCAATAATCTGTTGTCTTCGGGAACTTGCAAATCGGAGATAAGCCGACTTGATCAAATAGACGTCCGAAAGTAGCAGATCTGTCCCGCAAATTCCCAACATTGACGTGTCTCTCGCCAATGCATTCTCTATTCTCAAAAGCTTTCATCCGTTGCATGTTAATATGAACAACGTTCTCTTCAACTGGAGGTGGCACACTAGCAAGTGGCTCCTCAATGTAAATCCCGCCGCCCTGCGTTTTCTTTCTCGCAACACTTTTCTTCTTTATAGAAACCGGCTCCATCGGAGCTTTCCATTTTTCAGCAGCTGAGGGAGGTGTCTTTGTCTTAGGTGCAGCAGGGGTAGCAGGGGATTTCCCTTTTGCTGTCTGTTTGGCCCCTTCCACCGTCTTCTCCCAATCCTCTGATTCGGTCTCCGATTCATCCAGAGGAACAAATTCTGTTTCATCTTGATTTTTACGTGCTCGCTTCAACTTATTGCTAACCCTCGTGCTCACAAGTGCTGTGATGAACACAATCAACCACCCGAAAACCATCTTTACTGGTTTTAAAGAAAATTTGTACTGTGAGCAAGAAGTCCAATACACATGAGAAAAATATTTAATTTTCCAAAAAATTGAAAAATTATATCCAAACAATTCTCATGTCATGTAGAAGCTAAGAATCAAGTGATATTTGCAAAAGAAATTTTAAAAATAGATCAATTTCATGATTTTCGAAAATTCTTAAAATATATCCTACATCTGAAATTTTAAAAATCGAAGCCCAAAAATCCGTTTAGAATGTAAAGAACAATCAAAGAAAGGTTTCGTAGGCATTCAGAGTTCAGTTTATGCAAGAAATTTTAGAGAAAAACATCAAACATAGAGTTTTGGATTCCATCATGTTTTGAAGAAAATAGCAAAAACAGAGTAAAAACGAGATTTAGATCTTAAAAGCTTACTTGGAGTGAGTAAAATCAAGTCAAGAGGTGATCCAAGTGCTCTTGGATTCTAGTGAGAGAAAGAGGAGAGGGTAAAATAAATTTAGAAGTGAGAAAAGAATTCAAAACCTTTCGTTTTTAATAAACCCTAGCGTGCGGTTCGGATCGGCTTGGGAAGTCAGTCCGGATCGGCTTTGCGCGCAGAATCTCATCGTTCGGGTTCCGGACTGACTGACCTTAGTCCGGACTGCATGCAACTTTTTCTCCAAAAAAATTTAAAAAAATTTCAGAAAATTAAGAAAAAGTATGTAAGCATTCTTACATATCAACTTTATACAAAAAGTATCGTTTCATATAAAAAGTAATAGATTATGAAAAATCTATCAAAATATTTCAAATTATGAAACGAAAATTTATAAAAATTATAACCACTAAAGTTGAGCAAGTTCAAAAATCAATCACGATCTAATGAGTAAAGAATTTATCAAATCATCAATTGAGCAAAGAAAATGAATCACCAAGATCGATAGATGTTTGAAATTCTTAATAAATTAGATAATTTTATTTAGTCAACAAGTTTTAGGGAGTGACTCTTTCAGCATCTTTCTAAAAATCCCAGCTTATACCAACCATGGAATTATTGAATAAATCAAATGTTTCATTTAGTATTGTTAAAAATAATCATTAACACCATGCTTTTCAAAAACATGTGGTAGCTGCACACACTACTCGGACGACCAAGGTGGTAGTCTTTCCTCCATGTGGTGGTAGTTTTCACACTCCACTAATGGATGTAACTATTTTCACATCTTATGAGCATGAAAAACTAAAAATTACTCTCCGTCAATTGGCCATTAATTATGTAAAATATTAAATATTCAACCAAAAATTAATCTCGTATTCATACTTATTTAAACCATCAAATAAGATAAAAATAATACCAGGTGATTATTGAGTGAGGTAATGACTTTGATCATTTAAAGATTAAATAATTGATATAAATAATCATTGCATAAAATGAGTTATAATAATATCCAAACCATAATAAATTCTCAAGATATGAAAGGAGGCAGTTAAAGTCAATATAACTAATGCTCCGTTAATGTTCTAGACTGCATATGTATACAAACAAAAAGAACAAAAACATAAAACAAAACCTAAACTAAGCAATGGTTCAAAAATCAGTTATTTCAAAGAAAGCATACCAATTTATTTTTTGCAAATGAATAAAACGTTTTTGATCCAAAGGTTTTGTTAAAATATCGACTAGTTGATCATCGGTTGTAACATATGAAATTTGTAAAGTGTTTGATTCAACTAGTTCTCTTAGAAAATGATATCTTAGTTCAATATGTTTTGTTTTCGAGTGCAACACAGGATTTTTAGAAATATTGATGGCACTGGTGTTGTCACACAAAATAGTCACCGAGGTCGCTGAAATTCGAAAGTAACTCAATACTATTTTCATCCAAATCAATTAAGTTGAGCAACTTCTCACAGATATGTATTCCACCTCGGCAGTAGATAGAGCAATGCAGTTTTGCTTTTTTCTATGCCATGCAACAAGACAATGGCCAAGATAAAAGTATGCTCCACTAGTGCTTTTCCGGTCATCCACCGATCCAGCTCAATCGGCATCTGAATATCCTATTATGTCAAGAGATGTGCCCATAGGATACCAAATTACGAAATTAATTATACCTTTGACGTACCGGATGATCCTTTTTACTGCTTTCAAGTGTATTTCCTTCTGTGCAGATTGATATCTCGCACAAATTCCTATGCTGAAGGAAATATCCGAGCGACTAGCCTTAAGGTAGAGTAAACTTCCAATCATGCTTCTATAAAGTTTCTCGTCTATACTCTCTCCGTGAGATTCACTTCCTAATCCCTTATTGCTAGTTTCCATAGGAGTCAGAAATTCTTCAGAATCTTCCAAACCGAATTTTTTGACCAACTTCTTTGCATACTTGGATTGAGACAAATGAATTCCATCATCGCATTGTTTAACCTGCAATCCAAGTAAATAAGTAAGTTCACCCATCATGTACATCTTAAATTCACTTTCCATCGTTTTCGTGAACTTTGAAGCATCCTTGTTTGTTGTAGCACCAAACACAATGTCATCTACATAGATTTGTGCCACAATGAAGTTGTTCTGAAAATGCTTCACAAAGAGTGTCCGATCGGCTTTCCCTCGAGTATAGCCATTTTTCAAAAGATATTTCGTTAATCTTTCGTACCATGCCCGCGGTATTTCTTTTAGTCCGTAAAGAGCCATTTTTCAATCGAAAAATGTGGTTAGAAGTTTATGGTCAATGAAATCTGTTGGTTGGGCCATATAAACTTTTTCGTTTAGAAAACCATTTAAAAACACACTCTTTATGTCCATTTGAAAAAGCTTGATTTTAAAGTGACAAGCAATTGCGAACAAAATCCGAATGGACTCGAGACGGACAACCGGGGCGAATGTCTCATCAAAGTCTATGCTCTCAATCTGTGAGTATCCTTGAGCAATCAAACGTGCTTTGTTCCTCACAATGGTACCTTCTTCATTTTTCTTGTTCTTGAAAATTTATTTTGTACCAATGATATTTTGTTGCTTAGGGGGCTTCGTTAATTCCAGACTTTGTTTCGTTCAAATTGATTGAGCTCTTCTTGCATTGCATCAATCCAATAATCATCTTGAAGAGCTTCATCAATGTTCTTTGGTTCCATCATGGAGACATAACATGCAACTCCACATTCCAATTGTTTTCGAGTTCTGACTCCTTTTTGTGGATCCCCAATGATATTCGATTCAGGATGGTTCTTAGATATTCGAAGAGTTTGAGGTACGGGAGTACTCGGTGAGACATGTGATGAATCTTGTTCAGTGGATGGACTTGAAGTACCATGAGATGCATCAAGATTATCAGATTTATTATGCACAGATGCAACATTATCAACAGTTAATTCATCATCAAGAGACATATCAAGAGTAGATTTATCTGAAAAAAAATGAGAAGCTTTATCTACTTTAACATTTATCGATTCTATCACTGTCTTAGAATTAAGATTGTATACTCGATATGCTCTACTATTTGTAGAATAACCAAGAAAGATTCCTTCGTCACTACAAGAGTCGAATTTTTCAAGATTTTCGCGGTTACGTAAAATATAACAATGACTCCCGAAGATGTAAAAATACTTGATATTCGATTTTCTACTAAACCATAGTTCATATGGAGTATCTAGAGTACCCGGGCGCAAATAGATTCTACTGATCACATAGACCGCGGTGTTAACTGCTTCAGCCCAAAAATATAAAGGAAGTTTCCGGCTATGAAGCATAACACGCGCCAGCTCTTATACAACTCTATTTTTATGCTCGACTACACCGTTCTGTTGTGGTGTATAAGGTGCGGAGAATTCATATTTTATGCCGTTTGAAGAGCAAAAATTAATAAATTTTGAATTTATAAATTCTCCACCTCTATCACTGCGAACACGGACAATCTTTTCATTTTTCTTAATCATAATACGATGACAAATATTATGAAAAGAGTCGAAAGTATCCGCTTTTTCTTTCAAAAATGATATCCATGAAAATCTAGAGAAATCATCAACTGTAAGAAATATGTACCATTTTTCACCTAAACTAGGTTGACGAGTTGGCCTCATTAAATCCATATGCAATTATTCTAGTGGCCGTTTTGTTCCTATATGGTTCAAGTTCTTGTGAGTGGATCTAATTTGTTTTTCCTTTTGACATCCACCCCACACAATGTTTTCTTTGTAGCTAAGTTTAGGAACACCTCTAACAACATCCTTATGTGTAATCCTAGATAGTTCCTTAAAGTTCATGTGACCTAGTCTATCATGCTAAAGAGTCTCAATGTCAAGTGAAACTAGGTTACAATGTTCAATGGGTTTACAAGGAAGTACATAGCAATTGTTCTGTGATCTAACCCCTTTAAAAAAGAATGATTGGTTTACATCAGTTACAACACATTCTATCGTAGAAAAATTAACTGAGAAACCATCATTACACAATTAACTAATGCTTATGAGTTTAGTCTTGAGGTCCTCGACATATGAAATAATTTTCAAAACTTGGCCGTTTGGAATAGTGATTGCTTATTTTTCAATTATTTTTGAAGATCGTTCATCTCCGAAAATAATAAGTCCTCCGGAGATTTTCTCAAACGATTTAAAATAGTTTTTATCTCCGGTCATGTGCCGTGAGCAACCACTATCCAAATACCAAAACGAATTGTCATACGCATGTAGATGTGTGAATGACAAGACAAGGGAAGAGCTCACCTTTGCGCACCCAAACCTTACGAGTATTGGAATACGTCGGCAATGATTGCGATGTTGAGCTCCTCGGTGAATGCGTCTTGTTCGGTTGATCACTTTTCTTTGATTTTCATGTCGATGTTGTATTGGGGGGTATGCTACCATTGTACTTGACCTTTGGTTAATTTCTTCTTGATTTTCGGTCTTTGTTCTTGATGGTAGTCGATGCATAATTCGCTTGATTTGTTCGTTTTGCTCAATGCTTGCAATTTGATCTTATGTGCCCTTTTTCTCCATAATTGTGACATACCTTATTTGACATTGAGTTCCCTTGCAATGTAAAAGACTTGTCAACAATTGATAGGGCGATTTCAGTCGGAGGAGGAGGTGAGACCGACAGAGGCACAATCTTTTGTTTCACTCGAACTTGGATCCTCACCAGTTCGACCGTATCCAAGGCCCAAACGCACTAATTGACCAAGACCAAGCAACTTGTCCAACTTGCTCCTTATTCCTGATAAAATTCTTTTCAAATAATCCATAAGTTGGAAATGATCTTCGTCATCTCCAAATTTTTTTGCCGAGCCTTGGTGTGAGGACCCGAATCCCCACTTAAGGGTTTATTGATGGATTAGTGGCTTCTGGGAGTGTTTGTGCGCGTGTCGGGCCCAAGAAATGAATTCCTGGTGTAAAATGGGAGCAACTTTGCTTAATCGGAGGCCTTTGGAAAATTTTAGAAGTGGAATTGGGCCAAACGGATATCAGATTTGGATTCAGCGCGCGAAAACGATGAAGATGGACTATTTACTTGATTTTTTCGGAGCCCGGATGCGAAAACACGGATTTCGAGGTGTGAGGGCACTGTTCCGGCGGCCGGAGAGGCGCCGGCGGCAGCGGCTGGCGGCGGAGCGCGGCGGCGGGCGGAGGCGCAGCCGCTTGGTCCACCGCGGAGGCGTGCACCCGGGCGCAGGACGCGTGGCGGCTCCCGGTTGGCCGGCGCAGCAGGCGCGGTCCACGGAAAAAGGCGCGGGTGTACGGTGGACCGAAGGGTGGACACGTGGCATCTCCGGATTGGCGGGCTTTTGTGCGCGCGGTCCACGCAGTGTTGGGGGCAGGTGACCGTACAGCGGGCGCTTGGGGGCGACGTGGGGGCGCCACGTGGCGCCCCGCGGTTGGCCGGGCGCAGCCGCCCCACGGTGCGCTATCGGGCCACGCGGCGCTCCGCGATTCGCGGGTGCACGCTCCGCGCGTGCGCCGGGCACGGGGAGAGCCGCGAGGCCACGTGGAGGCTCCAGAGCAATCCGGGCGCGCACAGTGTTGGGCCGGGCCCAACACTGTAGCAGCCCGGATGCCCCGGGCGCCCGGATTTGGGCCCAAAAGTCCAATTTTGGTTTTTTTTTTGGGTTGAACCTATTTATACTCCCCTCCTCTCTCCGAGTTGAGGCTTTTCCCAAACTTCTCTGCCCTTGGACCCTTCAGCAAGGTTGGAGCTCTTCTTGTTGCGCATCTTTTGGTGGAGGCCCGAAATTTTTGGAAGCCGCGGCGTCGACGACTTCGGCATCGTAGCACAGAGCGACGATCTTTCATCGGAGGCCCGTTATCGTCGCATTTCGATCTGAGAGGTCCACAAAGCTACTCCGACAGTATTTTTGGATGATTTTCGCGGCGTTGGATTCACTAGAGGTAGATCTACGGTTGTTGTATTGCCCACTTTTCTCGGATTTGAGCTTTTATTGGGGTTTCTGGTACGTTTTTGACCCCCTTTTCTGCTGGTGGAGTTTATGGACAGCAGCATCTTGCTGGAATTTTATCTTCGCGCTCGAGCATCGGATCGAGATGAGCCTATACACTTTTTGCATCTACTTGTCGCGAGGATTATCGTCGTATTTTTTCTGGAATTTTTCTGAGGCTTGCACGAAGGTATATTTTTCTCCTTTTATCTGTGCATGGGATTACAGTTGTGTTGTTGTGAGGTTTTGCGCACCCTGTGTTGTGGAATTTGTAACTCGGCCTACGGGGCTCGGAATTGGACGTGCAGGTACCCGTTTCGAAGGTCTCGACACGAGGATCACAGCAGTATTTTTATCGGATTTTTCAGAGTCTGTTCTGCAGGTGGAAATTTCAGATCTTCAGGACTATTTTCTGCAAATTTTTGTACTTGGATATTTTTGGAATAAAGTGTAACTTTGGACTGTATGTTTGTACCAGGAGGAGTTGTTCAGTGTCTTTGGACCATCGGGACTGTGGATTAGTGGAGGTTGTTGCTCCTGGTATTTTCAGCTGTTGGACGTTGGACTGTTAGCGCCCTCAGGTGGGTGGCCTTGTCTCCAAGATTGATGGACTGGACATTAAATCTGCTATAGTAGAACTATGCATGATAGTGAATCGCTTGTGTAGCATGCTAGAATGTAGGAATTGCTATTCCTTGTACTATCTGATGATCTTGTGATCTCCTTGCTTTCTACCATCTGTTAAATTAGTGTTATCTTGAAACTTGACCTAGCACCCCCGTCATATGCTGCATGTGTAACCAGACCAGTAGAAAACTTCAACTTGGGCTAGATTTATTTTGTTTTAGACATCCACACTTCTTATTCTTTCCTGGACAGTGTTATAGTCGCCCGGGTAGTGGGACGAGTGGTCGAGATTCTTTTTAGTGTGGGATGCATGTTACACTCGTGCTTGGGAGTAGAGTGGAGTCTGGTAGATGTAGTTGGTTGTTTATCTGTGTCGGGAGCCGTTTGGGTGAACGGTGGTCCCGGGATGTGGTTTTATTTGTTGCCACTGTGTTAGTGGCAGTAGTATACCAGTGTTAGCAGGACCTAGAACCCAGAACCTTTCTGACATACACATGATTTTAGTCTACCAATGTTTTCTTCCAAGCATCGAAGGGCCGCTAGAGTCTGTCATTGTTTGGTTGGACAAAGGCATTAGTCCTTCGGGGTTTGGGTAAAAATACTTGTTTTATAACTGTTTTTCCTAAAAGAACTAAAATATGTTAAATTGGGTTTCTCAGATTAAAATAGTTTTCAGTAATAACTGTCACCTTTTTATTACAACCTCCTCACCCGAGAGAGTTTGGGTGATCTGGGTTCTAGGGGCCGTTTCTTTGTCGGGACGAAAGCCTCGGGGGCCGAGCATGGAACCTGTTCTTGTTGATAGGGTTGTAGGCGCTGGTCTCCCAGAACTTTCGGACCCTGGTTGGTGTCTTCTGCGTGTTGTACCGAGGTTGTCGTGTTCTCGAACTGTAAGGGGGTCGGAAACTTCGATAGGCGGAGCCTAGAGTCTGTTCTTGTTTGATAGGGTTCTAAGCACCGACCTATCGGATTTTCCAAACTCTTATGGTGTCGGTTCTTTCTGTGTTATCTGCAAGTTTGATGTTCTGTTGTTGGGAACCGTTGGGGTTGACGGTGGTCTCGGGTCGTTGAGTGTTGTCCGACCAGTTTTGTTAGCCCTAAGTTGTGGGTCGATCCCGGCTGTGGAGTATCTCCAGCCAGTGTGTTTTGTGCTGTGAGTTGAGGGAGTTTGCTAGTGTCTTGAGATTCGAGAGAGCTGATCAGCTGAGTCGTCGAGTGTGCTCCGACCGTTGTGCGAGATGTTTGAGGATCCTGAGGTTTTCCGTTCTGAGAGTGAGTGTGCATTTTAACTATAGCCTGCAGTGCCACTTTGAGCTCGACAGAGTGCGCGGATACCTTTGTCCTCGTTGGGGTCGCTCCCCTCGAGTGCCACGTCCGGGGTGGATTTGTTACTTTGGTATCGCGACTTGTCGACGCTGTCCCTCTGGCTGGGCCAGTTTTGGCAGTCACGGACAGTCCCTCTGGCTGGGCCAGTTTTGGCAGTCACGGACGCCCTACGTAAGTCCGGTCCTCCGTGGATGTAACGGCAGTAGGTAGGCGCAGGTTTGACTGGACCCGAGGAGGCAGTCAGGCAGATTGGGTGATCAGAGTTGAGGGATAGTAGATACACCATGTTTTCATCTGTTCCACTTTTTGAGCATTTAGATAGGGGCATAGTAGCTGTAGAGTTATTCTTTTCCAGCTCTTTCATTCAGTATTTCATTTGTTACTTCATGCCTCTAGTAGACTTAGTGGGCAGACCATCGGGCTTGTTGGCGGCACCCACTGAGAACTACTTTGGGATGTAGTTCTCACACCCATCGTGGTGTCTTTTTCCCCAGGGACTTCTACTTCTGTTCCTGTTGCTCCTGTTGCTGATCCTGCTGAGCGAGGTGAGGGAGTCGCGAGCTAGATCCCTACCAGTCGTCGTCCAGAGAGTAGATGTACCCCTTATTATTTTGAGAGTTTTATGTTGAGAGACCTTTGTATTGAGGTATAGAGTTGTACTTTTCTTTTATTGCTGAGAGACTTATGTACTTTTGGTGAGGACTTGGAGTTGTATTTATTTTATTTCAGCATTTACTTTTCAGCTCTGATATCTGTTTAGTGTAGTATCTTTCTTTTGCAGGTTAGTCGCTTCGTCTATACGGGGCTTCTCGTATGGGCGGCGGATCTGTTGGCGAGCCCGGGTCGCAGTTTCGACGCCGGGGCGTGACACTTGGAGTAGAGCTTCAAGAAGTAGTTTGCTTTATCCACCAATTTTATTTGTTCCTTCTCGAAATGCTCATTCTTTTCTTGAATGGGAGTATTAACCTTGATCAAGTTGTCCCTTTCCTCTTCAAGAGCTTTTGAGAGAGAAATTGTCTTGTTGGATTATTCTTCAAGATCCCACAAATTTCTCCTCAAATTCTTGTTATGCTTCGCCAATTTATTTGAATCTTTCAAAAACTTTTGGTAGGCGATAGCAAAATCTTTACCTTCGGAATCGCTCGGTTCATCATTCCATAAAGTTATTTCATTCAAAGAGGAGATGGACAATCAATCAGAGGAAGTCGATGAGAGGCACACGAAGGGTGAAAAAGATTTCCATGGAGCTACTCTAGTTCTATCACGCTTAACTCTCTTAACCTCTTGGATCTTACTACTACCCAAAATGCTATAGCCGGGTTATGAGATTTAGTCCTATTATACCATTTATATATATGACTAATCCATATTCCAGGGGTGTCACATTCTTCCTCCCTTCAAGTCCTGACGTCCTCGTCGGGCTCAAAGACACTGACAAGCACTAGGCGATGTGAGACTCGTTTCGCTAACCTTAGCCGACCTTGTGGGGAGCTGCACTTCACCCACAACGGTCATTAGCCAGGGAGCCTTGCTCTACCCGCTATATAACCCTGGCTCAGCCAAGACTCATCTCACATTTCCAGCTGGTGAATGACTCTGATACCAACTGTGACGCCCCAACTTTCCATGGGGTCACCTATCCTAGAACTACTTTAGCTCTAGTACGCTTAACTCTCTTAACCTCTTGGGTTTTGTTACCACCCAAAATGCTATAGCCGGGTTAAGAGATATAGTCCTATTATATCATTTATATATAGGACTAATCCATATTCCGGGGGTGTCACACGGACAGTTGGCATTATCGGTTTGAGTTACCGTAGTTTGTTACACAGTGGCGACTATGGTTGCGGTGATATTTCACGGTTATGTGATTATCGGGCTCATGGCGCTGTCACGTACACCGGCAGTTTGGCCATCGTAAGGATGTACTTTTCTGAAGAAGTGGTCTGTAGGACCCGTGATCCCTATGCGGTCATTGCGTGAGGGGACCCCCGCGGACAGTGCGGAATCACAATTATTTTTATTCCAATTTCAGCACAATTCACTTCTAAATTATTCTTTACTTCTCTAAGTTCAATAAAAATAGTATCTCATACTATTTTTATTTATACTTGTTTATATACCGAAAATCTGGTATATTATACTTCCAAATAAATTATGAGCAGAAGCGGTATCTACTGTAGCATACATTCTTAATAGAAGCCTAACTTTGGCGCTGGATAATATTACACCTTATGAAGTATGGACAGGTTGAAAGCCGAAGATAAAACATTTTAAAATTTTTGGATCGGTTTCTTTTGTTCATATTCCATCGCAAAATAGGCAAAAATTGGATAATAATAGTAGCAAGTGTATTTTTGTGGGCCATAGCGAAAGAACTAAAGCCTATCGATTTTATAATCCTGTTACTAACTCCTTAATTATAAGTCATGATGCTATATTTGATGAACAAAAAGGTTGGGATTGGAGTGCAAAAGTACAGAATAATCCACTTCCGATGTTAGGAGATGAAACTACTATTGAGAATAAGAATAATGGTGAAAATACTATAAGTACTGTAACAACACCACATGCTTCATCACGAATTTCACCAGAAACTTTGCCTGAGACGACACTGAGAAAAGTAAAATTGCTTAGTGAAATATATGAGCAGTGCATGTACACACAATGTGGAGATCCACAAACTTTCGAGGAAGCGGCAAAATCTGATGATTGGTGTAAAGCTATGGATGAAGAAATTACAGTGCTAGAGAAAAATAATACATGGGAGCTTGTTGAACTATCTACGAAAAGAAAGTTATCGGATTGAAAAGGATATTGAGATACTTGAAAGAAACAAGAGACCACAGACTGTGGTATACTAACGCTAACGAATTTTATTTTTTTGGTTGTTATGATAGTGACTGAGCAGGTTCGGTAGATGATCGACGAAGCACGAGCGGGTTCGTCTTCAATTTTGGTGTAGGAATAATATGTTGGTCTTCCAAAAAATAGCAATCGACGGCTCTATCATCTTCAAAAGCCAAATACATAGCGGTTACGACTGCTACATGTCAAGCAATCTTGATGCGGCAAATCTTAACAGATTTGAAGTACGAGCAAAAAGATCCAACTGTAATTTATTGCGATAATCAATCGACTATCGCAATGGCGAAAAATCCAGATCATCACAGCCGAACCACACACATCGAACTGCGACATCATTTTATTCGTGAACAGATCGCTAACGGTCAAGTCGAGTTGATACACTGCTCTTGAAGAACAGATGGCCGATATTTTCACAAAGTCGCTATCATTGAAAAAATTCATATTTTGCCGAGAGAAGACCGGTGTGAAGAACATTAGCATTATGGGGGAGTGTTAGAGATAATGCTAATTAGTTAGAATTAGATCATCTAATATATTTGGTTGTTTAAATTGTGATAAAGATAAATCTAATTAGATAGGATATCTAATTAGAATAGAATTTTATGTAATAATCTATAAATATTGAGGCCGGGGCTATTATAGTTAATGAAGCCGGGAAGCCGGAGTCGTCTTAATTAATTAGTGAGGCCCAAAGAAAGACTTAAGAGTATGAAATTGATTTTTTCAATAAAGATAAATTTTGTTTGCTTCCATCAAAACGTACCAGATTTTTTATTATTTATCTTTCTCTTTTCTCTTTTCTATTTTATTTTTTGTGGAGATTTCTATATATCATAACAAGTTTATAGAAGATAAGTATTAGAGGCCCACCACCGTAACAACACTATCGCTAGTGTTCGGTTAATTTGAAGCGACACATACTTGCTTCCGATTTTTCTCCAAAATTTTCTTTAAGGCTGAAGTATTACTGCAAATTTTTTTGCTTCCGATTTTAGCCCAATTTATTCTCTATTATGTATTTGGTGTTGTTGCTTATCCAGCAAGACCTGATGTGTTGCCTTTTTTGCTATGATGATCTAGCCCATTGCACAAGGGAGGCTTGTTGAACTAATTAAAGTCTTGCGGTCTATATCTATTAAGCAAAAAAGGGGAAAAGCGAAAAATGAGGAAAGCAAAAACTGGCACAACACCAAAAATTTGAGAATACAGTAGCTAGAAACGGTGCAGTCAACCAATGAAACGGGAGAAAAATATTTATAGATTAAGTAGGATGAGCAGCAGCAACAAAGAGGAGAAAAGGAAGAAGAAAATCAGTAGAAAAATATTTAGGTTTACTGGAGTTGTGATCGGTCAAAATAGTGGCCACGAAGACTGAGTTGTTTGCTATTTACAAGAAGAAAAAATTATAAACCAATAATAAAACTGAGGGAATCTGAGCCTTTTTTTCTTTTTCTTAGACGTGAGTTGTTTGTTATTAAGTGTCATTTGTGTTTCTTTTTTAATTTGTCTTCTATTTTTTGTGATAATTCAGTTTGTATAGTTCTTCTTATTTGCCACAAATAGACTTTTGCCTTATATTTTGCCGATACTAATTTTCAGGTATGCATAGATAAGAAAAGCAAATTAGGAGAACATATACAAATTAACCAGCAATATACAGCGACGGATCTACCAACAAAACATATATAGTAGAAAAAACAGCAATCCTATCAAGCATGTAGTTTGGGAAGGAAATTTTTTTTGGATAGCCTTTCTATTTAGTTTCAAGTGACAATCTCTTCTCGGATTTATTTAATGCTTTCTTGATTTGTTTTATGTTGATTTCGCTATTTTTTATAAATATTACTAGTACTTTCTTCTAATTATTTTTCTTCGGCCTGTACTGTGTTCCTATTTTTGCTGTTCCTATGTGTCTCTAGCGTGATTGGATACTTTTAGGATTTGATTAGGTTTGCAGCCAGATTAGCTATTGTATAGGTATAAAGTAGATTAAAATTAATATTTAAATTCGGTTGAAGATAAGAGATTTTGTGTTTGGTATGAGAATGAGGAATAAGAAGAATAAAGAGGTTGTGATGATGAGAGTGTATTGGGAAGGATAAGAGAGAGAGGAGAGAGAGGGATTTGTGATGATAAGAGTGTATTGGGGCGAAAAAAGGGAAAGAGAGAGATTTGTGATGATGAGAGTGTATTGGGAAGAGAGAAAGAAGGGGAGGAGGGATAGTTTGGATAAAAAAAAAAATTATAAAATAATAGGTAAGAACTAACGGGCTTATTCTGCTTGTACTAGAACCTGTTAATTTCTTTGCGTTTGGTAGAATAAGGGGGATAAACCTCTTATACCTGGTTCTAGTCCCGAAACAAACGGTGCCTTAGGATTTGATTAGGTTTGCATTTGATTAGGTTTGTAGTTGAATTCTAGTTAGATTAAAATTAATATTTAAATTATATTTACTAATTTTATTTAATAAAATATTTATACTAAAATTTAAATAGCTTTTGATGTAAGCTATAAATATAGTATAAGTGCTATATTTGACAGGAGTATCCATATACGGTATAAAAAATTATTTTGTTTAGGTAAATATAATTTATTAATCCTTTAAATTTTCATTTTTAATTTATAATAAAAAAAAAGTATAAAGATAAAAGTTTAAAATATTCTCAACCTAACGGGTTATTCTGGAATAACCCGTTAATTTCTATTCCTTTTCCCTCCTGGAATAAAGTTTATACCTAGGGGCAATGAATAGAAATTTTTTTTTCATTTTTTTTTTTTTATATAAAGCTTAGCTTCCTATCTGATAAAATATTACTAAAATATACTATTTACTAATTATGTTTACTAATTTTATTTAATAAAATATGCTATAAAATATAAAAAATTATTTTATAGGTAAGATATAATTATGTTTACTAATTATTATTTACTAAAATTAATATAAAATATAAAAATTATTTATATTATAAGATATAATATATTATATATATATATATATTAATATATATAATATATATATATATATATATATATATATATATATATATATATAAAAGGTAACGGCAAAATTGGTATTTTGATAAAAAACTTATTATCTTTTTCTATTATTCTTCACTATCCCATAATTTTAACCAAACATAATTTTTTTTTATTCTAGAGAATACCAACTATTGAACCAAACGCAATTTAACTTTTATACTTGATTATTCCGAAATAGCAAACTATTACAGGTATAAAAAAATTCCTCTTAAATTTATACCCGAACCAAACAGGGCCATAGAGTTGATGAGGACTAGCATTTAGTCACATCCATCTATATAGAGGTATCCACATCCACGGTGGTGGTAACATTCATAAAGATGATAGGGGTTAGGATTTAATCGACCCTATAGTCATCTAGATTTATAGAAAGTAAAAAAAAAATTACCACCAACGTGGATGTGAATATAATGACCATTATTATTTTCTCACGAAACCAATTCTAAGGAAAAGATGATAAAATTTTTGTTATAACTTGCAGTTGCATCCAAGACATAGCATCCGGCAACGAAGAATGGTAAACACTACTACCAAGGATTATACATATCAGTTTTTTTTTACCGTGTTCGGAGCTTTATTTTGGTCTTAAAATTATATGCACTATATAAATGTTTTTTGTTTTATTATTATTTTTGCGTACTCCTCTATTCTCATTAATTACTTTCTTTGATTATTTTCATACTCTTCTATTCTCTCTTATGCATTCATTATTTTTCTACTCACTTTTGTATAGATTAATTTTATAAATATTTTGAATTTGTAGGTGACTTAGAATTTTTGTTGAAAAAATTATAGTTGTAGTGCGGTACTTTGAGTAAAAAGATTGCTATTTCGTATTTAATAGAGCCGAAGATAATATACTAAGGCAATATTTGGTTCAGGAATAAATTTAAGAGATATAAATTTTTTTATACTGGGATAGCTTGCTATTCCGGGATAATGAAGTATAAAGGTTAAATTACGTTTGGTTGAAAAGTTGGTATTATCTGGAATAGTTAAAATTGTGTTTGGTTAAAATTATGGAATAGTAAAGAATAGTGGAAAAAGAAGATAGAATTTTTATAAAAATACCAACTTTGCCCTTAGCTTTTTTTTTGTAGAAAAATTAATTTAATTATTATATTAAATTTGAAGCAATTTAATTATAAATAATAAATTATGTTAAAAAATAATATTTTTTATTTTATATTATATTTTAAGAATATAAATAATAAATTATATTTTATATTATATTATATTATATTTTATATATTTTTTATATTTTATATTATAATTTATATTATATTTTATATTATAATTTATATTTTATTTTATATTATTTATATTTTATATTATAATTTATATCTTATATTATAATTTATATTTTATATTATAATTTATAATTTATATTATAATTTATATTTTATATTATAATTTATATTATAATTTATAATTTATATTATAATTTATATTTATATTATAATTTATATTTTATATTATAATTTATAATTTATAATTTATATTTTATATTTTATATTATAATTTATATTTTATATTTTATATTTTTTTATTTTATATTATATTTTATTTTATAATTTAATTATAAATAATAAATTATAATTTTGCCCATTCACTACCCCCAGGGATAAAATCCTATTCCATGGGGGGAGAGGAATAAGGCTTAACGGGTTATTCCAGAATAACCCGTTAAACCAGGGATAAAAAAAAAAATTTATCCCATGTCATTTTATAATACTGTTTGGCAAAAATTGGGGGATAAAAGAGGTGATTCTCCCTTTATCCCCCAACCAAACATTGCCTAAGGAGATATTCTAAAGGATATATTTAGTAGCATTTGGATAAAAAGTCTAAAACAATGACTAAATTTATTTTAAAAAATTAAAATAATTAATCTACATCAGTATATTTTATAAAAAAATATTTTATGTTACAATAAATTATAATATAATATTTTATATAATAATATAATTTATATCAATATATTTAATTTATTTTATATAACAATTTATTTTATATAATTTATCCATAATATATATAGTGAATAAAATATAATACTAGCAATATTCTTATAATTTTAATTAATAATAATACAAATTTAAAAGAAATATATAATATACATAACATAATTTAATTTATATAATATTTAATAAAAAATAAAATAATTAAATATTAATATATAAATAATAAAACTTAATAAAATAAATAATATAGCAAATTAAATTAATTTATATTATATAATAAGATTTAAGTATAAATATATTATATCATAAAAATAATATTTATATTAATTAATATATTAATTTATATATCTATTTATCTAATAAAATAAAGAAAAAAAAAGTTTATTCTTAGTTTTGCTAGAAGTAATTTTTAAGTGGTTGTTTCATAACAACATAGAACAACTCATTTTAATCGAAACAACTTATTTTACTTAGTTTTACCGGTTAGAGTTTATTTGAATTTTGGTGATTTAAAATTTATATTTAGTCTTTGAGTTTTTTAGCTAGCCCAATATCAATGAACTTTATCTAGAAGTCTAAAATTTTAGCTCACCACATGCGATGTTTAATCTTAATTCGAAAACTCATTATATGTGGTAGCTATTTACATATTTTTACTATATTACTTGTATTAGTTAGAAGAAAGTGAGAATAGAGACTTCTTCTAAAGACACAAGCACGGGTCGAGTCGGGCAGGCGGCGGCGTGCACAATCTTGACCTGGTCTTATTATTTGCTCTTTTATTTTTTCTTAACTTGACTTGGGATCGAAGGGCCTTCTCGGACTACCCAAAATACTTGCCTTGGAAAGTGCTGGGTGAGTTGCCTAAGAGCCCCCTCGGTAAGGTCCAAACGGCTAACCTGAGATCTAGCCATTGGACCCTGTCTTGAGGTAGGTTTGAGCTCTATATATATATGGGTGTTCTTGGTTAAGTTCTTAGCTACATTCTGATTTACAGTGTAGTTTTACACACTCTTATACTGAGTTTTACTATTTTCCTTCTACATTGAGCTTTATTTTTTGTTGGATTTCTGAAAGCCAATGGATTCGCTCAGCGCCATTCCGGAATCGTGCCGATGAAATGGATAGTGGTCATCGTATCGTTAAGAGTTTCGCACGTGGAGGAACAAATTTTCTTCTAGAAAAATATATATGCATGTCTCGACTCACAAGCTTTATCTAATTCTTATTTCTATTTATTAATAGTATAATTATAATTTACATGTAAATATACAAATTTAGATATTTTAAATTTAAATTAATTTAAAATATAATTTTGCTAAAATAAATTATAAGAAAAAATTTTACAACACGTAAACTAATTTAAAATATTATTTTGCTAAAATAAATTTTTATATATATAATTTCTAAATTTGGAGCCACTTGTACATTTTATTATTTTTTATTTACTAGAAATTAAACTTTTTTTTTTTTAAATACATCAATCATTTAACAAAAAAATTTTACATCACTAAGGAACTGTTTAATTGGATGTAATTATAAAAACAGTGTTGTTGAAAATATATGTAGTTATAATTATACCAAGTCTATTTGGCTACCTATAGTTGTAATTTCTACAATTATATTTCTGTTATTTTAAATTACAACTATATTTCTGTTATTTGGTAAACTGAAGTTAAGATTTGTATTTATAAATTTTATTAATTTTTAGATAGAGAGATTAAATTATCTCTCCAAAATATAAAATAATTATATAATTTTTTAATTATTAATTAAAATTTTATATTTATATATAATTTTACATATATATTATAAAACTATATATTTATAGGTAATTAAATATATAAAATATAAAAAATAAATGTCAATTCAACGAAGCGAACGATCAAGAATCACGCGTTGTTGTTTTTTTTTTTTTTTTTTAATAGTAAGCGAACTATAATTATATAATTTTATTAATTATTTAAATTTACTATTTATAAATAAATAATTAGATATATATTATATTTTTAATTTTTAATAATTTTTCAACTTATCAATGGACACAATTTTTTTTATTTAATTAATTTTAATATATAATTCAAACTTTACAAAAATTATTATGGTTCTCTATTTTTTATCAAATTTAATAACTATAATAATTAATTAAAACTTATTAAATTAATATATACAACTATATTCTATAATAAAAATTTAGAAATAAAATTATTTTTTATATTTTAAACAAAATTAATTTTTAAAATTTTTTATTTTTTTACAAAAACTGCCATTGCTTAAAAACTTTTAGTAGTATTTATTTATTTATAAATATTTTATTTAACCATAAACAAGTAAATATATATTATTTATTTATTTATTTATTATAATTAATTAGCGGTTAATTTTATTTCTCACCAGGAACTTTTTTATACCGTTGTTATTACAATAGTTATCCTCAACTGTGCTAAATTAAAGCGTGTAACCAAAGGTCCTCTAATATTAGTAAAATATTGTAAAATTTGTTTATCATGTAAAATATTACTCTCCTCGTGTGGTGCTCTATGCCACTCTATCCATCGGTTCCTCAGTCTTATTAAATTTTATTTTGCCTATGCACAATTATATACACAAAAAACTATAATATTTGTGAGATTTAAAAAATAAGAAGTGCTCTCAAATAGGAATGTCAATGGGTATACATATCTAAAATTTTATCCGAATTCGAATCCGAACAGAATAAATTTATCTGATATTAAACGGATATAGATTCGGATACGAATATAAAAAATAAAAATTCGATATGAATTTTGACGATAACCGATCCGAACCCGAATTCGACCCGAGTTGATTTTATGTTATATAATATATATGTATATAAATATTTAATATTATGTTTAAATTTATATTTTAAAAATTTAGATTTAATATAATATATTTTGAAATATTGTAAAGAAAAAAAAATAATTATTTCGAATTCGAATTTTAAATTTTAGTCGGATTCGAATTTAAATATGAATTTTTAAAATTCGTCGGATTAAAATTTAAATTTAAATTTAAATTTCAAATTTAATAATCAGATTTAAATATAAATTTTTAAAAATTCATTCCCTTGACATTCCTACTCTCAAATTATAATGATATATAAAGAGGAATAGTACAGGTCCCACGTTATATGTCTGTGCTGTAACGATCAACAGAGTCGGTTTGGCCTAGCGACAATTCCAAAGCTTCACATTAAGAACCCTAATTTTAATGCTGTAATTAAAACAGACAGGTAAACATGCCGCTTCTGTGGGGAATTGCAGTGCAGCGGCATCGAAGTAGACCCGAAATTATTCTGAAAAGATAGTGATCATCGTTACTTTTTATTTTATGAACATAAATTTTAAATAAGATTGTTTGAGGATCATCCGTAACATAATTTTTAAATAAAATTATTTGGGGATCGTCCGGATGGGCCATTACAACTTAGTGGTGGCAATCCAGCTCGCTGTTCGGCTCGTTTAAGCCAACTCCAGCTCACTCGTGTTCGGCTCGTTGACATCCCTATTCCAACCGCCCACAAAAAATATGAAAAATACTTCTTGTATATTCCAAACGGAGTGTACATCTTACATCCCACCTATTCTAAAATATAATGAATTTCACGAATAAAAAAAATACTATTCTAGAATGGACAAAGTGTATATCATACACCCAATTTAGAATGTACGGATAACATTATTCAAAAAATATTGGTTAAAATGGCATGCAGACCCCTTCAACTATTAGTCGTTTTGAAAACTATTCTTTTAACTTTTTTAGAATTATATTTAATCAAACTTTTTATTAAATTTGATATTAAAAGTTTAAGAGGGTTGTCTCAACTCTTGAATTACTTGAATATTTAAATTAATGAATCAAATTTAGTATCAAATTTAATATTAAAAATTTAAATAAATTGTCTTAATCCAAATTGCTTGGAGATAAAATTTATACCAAATTTTATGTCCAATCTGAATGAAAATTGTAAATCACGGTTGACCTACCTATAATTTTCGCATAATAATTAATAAAAATTAAATTTTAATGTGAAAGGTTAACACTGAAAGTTTGTGGATATTATAATAAAAGAAAATTATGATGATTATAATTTTTCGGTCGCAAACTAAAAAGGTTTAAGCAAAAAAGGGAAAGTAAAAACATAAAGTAGGAATAACAAATTTATCAAAAAATCGAGCGATCTTCGGTCCGGTATAAAAAAAATTAGCATTTTATGAACGAAAATGAGCAATCTTACAATCAAAATTTAAAAAACTCAAAGCTCTAGGAATATGCAGAATCAAAATAAACAAATTTGAGGTTACGAAATAAACTAGTCGTCTGGAGTTTACCGCCGCAATCGTAAAACACTTCAATGACGATCTAATTCGAAAAGTGTCAATATTTTATATGGAAAATTGCTATGTTTTTTGACGGCAAAGCTATGAACGTGGGAAAGAACGTTCATATATATGAAATTTAGGTAAAAACAGAATAATTTTGAAAAAAATTTTGCAAAAGAAAAAAATTGAATAAAATACGAAATTACGTGTTGGCCCTCAAATTTGAGTCTAAGTGATGGTTATCAATCTCCAAGGGACTCGAACGAGTTTTACTACGGCAGCATGAGGTCATGCTCGCAATTTTTGAGAAAATTGGCCACAACGCAATTGTGCGCAAATTCTTAACTGCTGAAGGGTATCGAATCCCTCTCCAAATCAGAAGCCCCACGAGCTTTCTCTTCCTTCTTCTCATCCCAGCAAGCATCCCCACTGTTAGATGTGACTCAAAATCAGAATCGCTTCGATATTATGATTCAGGTTCGCCGACGGCTACGCGGTGCGACTTCGAAATTTTGTGGATGTCTGTGGTGGAAGCGAAGGGCTCGGGCCGGGGGGTGCGGGGGGCGGAGCCCCCCGCGGTACGGATCCGATCCGCTAAGGAAAAATCCTAATTTCTCTTTTATTTGCCCTAGAGTGAGATCGAGCGATTGCATAGAATAGAACTCTTGTATTCCCTCTTTTCTACATAGTGAAATCTCTCCTCTTTCGCCCGTGATTTTTTTCCTGCAAGGAGTTTTCCACGTAAATCTGTGTGTTATTTTTCTGTCGTTCAATTTTGGTTTTACCTTTCTGTCGTGATCGCCAATTGATTTTGTTTAGTTTGTGCGCTCGTTGCTAACACCCACCTCCAGCTACTGACACTGCCGAGCCCCCGATCACCCAACAACGGCCAGCAAGAGCCCCGAGTTCTCTCCCTCCCTGAATCTCCTTATGCGCGCAGCTTTATGCCATGGTTATTGGTGCTTCGCCAAGGTTGAGTTGATCATATTATTGATTAGCCACTGTACTTGGGAGTATTTATAAACATCGTATCGATTTGGCCACTGATGAAAGGTGTACTTATCCAAATAGATCGTCCATCGTAACACGTGGATTAGGTTCGGTGCATTATGGTGGTGGGCAGAGCCTGAGGTCGAGGGACTAATATGGCAAATTGTGGATTGGATATAAGCATTGAACTATTCGTCTATTGAGGTATATAATGGGTGGATTTCTTTTACAATAGTGGCATTCTGGTTACTTATTTTTCTTACACATACATTTTACTATTGTATGTTTATTTTTCAGTTTATCATATCTATATCTATGTCAATCTATTACTTTCGTTCTCGGTGATTACAGCTTATCTTTGTGGTTTTGTCATACGCACTAGGTTACCTTAGGATGGTTTCTCACCCCACGGGGCTTCACAGGTGCCGTCGGTGAGGATGCAGATCAAATTACAGCGTGAGAATACGGGTAAGCTAGCTCGTGTACTGATATTTCTGCCATGATTTCTTTTTATTTATTGCTTTATAACCTTAAATAAATAGATATTGATGGTGGTTCAGTTAGACTTGAATGCTTATGGCTTTAATTTTTGTGACATATGGATTCGATGCGACTTAATGGTCGATGGGTTTGATTTTATGGTTTTTGTTAAAATAAATTTTTACCCCTTGTGATAGCTGGATTTCAAAATATTATATTTCCTTGTAAATGATTTTTTAAAAATTCTCAAATTAGTTTTCATTTTTATAGCTTAGATTTTTTAAAAAAAAGTTTTTGAATAGAAAACACTTCTCAATAATAAATATTTGTTTTATGGTTGATATAACGTACATTGGCATCATCATGCCCAAGGAGTGTTTTAGCTAAATGAGTAGGTCATGCACTGCATTGTGATGTGATGTAGGATTGTAGTGTGTGTGAAACTGTTGGTTGGATAATATTGTATAAGGCTGGACTCCGTGCAAATACAAAAAAAAATTATGTCCGTGTTAACAAAGCAATCTCTATATTTGTGGCAAATTTGTACGTTCCATATTTGTGACAGATTTGTACGTCTTATGGACTAGGCTGTTTAAAAGAAAAAATATAGATATTTTTTACAAACTCTAATTTTTAAACTGCACCTCTTTGAGTAAAGGGTTTACAAAAAAGACTCCAGGGCGTGACAGATTAAGATTGTATCAAAGTGGCAACAATTACAATTTCACTCACAGATTTCTAATTAAACAAAAAACTAGGCTGACCATAGGAAGACTTAAGGTATATAGGCACGTGAGAATGTGGGTTGTTAAGATTAAGTTTTCGATGGTCTTGTCAAGTCTTATGAGTCTCGAGGTATCTGATTATTCATCACCTCGTGTTTGTTCATCAGGTTATGGTGCGGACTCATATTTCTACCGAGAGTGGGGATGGCGATTAGGCAGGCACGAGCAGTAGGGTGATACTCACCACATCCAGGTGATAACTTGTGACACCCCTGAAATTTGATATAGTCCAATATAAAGAATATAATAGAATTAGACCTTCTTAATACGGTTATAATATTTTGGACGATGGCTAGGCCCAAAAGAATAAGAGGGTCCGTCGTGCTAGAGCTAGAGTAGTTCTAGGATGGGTGTCTCCATGAGAAGTTGGGGTATCACAATTAGTATCAAAATCAATCACTAGCCGAAAAAATAAGATAAATCTCGGCTGAGCCTTAGGTTATACAGCGGGCAGAACGCGACTCCCCGGTTGATGATCTTTATGGGTGGAGCACGACTCCCTACAAAGTCGGTCAAGGCTAGAGCGACAAATCTCATATCGCCTGGTGCTTGTGAGTATGCCTGAGCCTAACAAGGACGTCAGGATTTAAAAGAGGGAAGAATGTAATACCCCCGGAATTTGAAATAGTCATATAAAAAAAATATAATAGGACTAAATCTCTTAACCCCGCTATAGTATTTTGGGCGGTGGCTAGGCCCAAAAAGTTAAAAAGGTTAATCGTCCTCAAGTTAGAGTAGTTCTAAGATAGGTGACCCCCTGAAAAGTTAGGGCGTCACATTGCTCTGAAATTTTAAGCAGAAGGTTCATTCAATCAAGATTAAAGGCATAAGTGGCATGGCATTGTCTGCGATCCCGAATGACTCACCCCGCGCGGTTCACCTGGGGTTTCCCGTGGGATGGTATTCATGATTCAGATGGGTATTTATATGTGGGGATGGGTATATGTGTGTATCAGGTATTGCGGATCCATGACTTCCAATAGACGCAAGCATCTATTGTTAATTACCCCCATGTGATTGGGGCACCTTTGATTAAGAGACCTTTGTGTGGAGGATAGAATAGATCGTATCCTGATGATTGACCAAATCCTAAGTATATATGTTAGAATTTAGCTGGATTTGAAATTGACTTGATCCCATTGTATGTGTTGAGAACTAGTCGAGATTAAACTCTAATTATATGTGTTAGAGTTTAATTGGGTTCGATTGGCTCTAAGTATATGTATTAGAGTCCAATTACATTTGATTCCATATTTGACGTATATTCCAAAGTGGAGACATGACCAAACCCCAAAGATATGTATTGAGGTGGGTCGGATTTGATGCTACTCGAGAGTAGGAGGTGACTAAGTCCTATATGTATTAGGATTGGCCGAGCTTGATATGTTTTTCACTCTAGTTATATGTGCTAGAATGAGAGGTTGACTAACCCTAAGTATATGTATTAGGATTAGTTGAGTTGATTTGATTTCTACCCTAGATATATGTGCTAGAGTAAAGGGTAACTACACCCTAAGTATGTGTATTAGAGTTAGTTGGGTTGGTTTGGATGAACTCTAAGTATATGTGTTAGAGCCCGATCAAATTTGATTTGACTAAATTCTAAGTATATGATTTAGAATTTAGTCAGTTTGAATATGATTTTGCCTTAATTATATGTGTTAAGACGATGAGATTGAATGAGTTTTGGGTTTTATTTATGGATCAAATAGGTTTTGGGCTTTATTTGTGGATCGAATGGGTTATCAGTTTTATTTGTGGCTCAAATGGGTTTTGGGTTTTATTTGTGGATCGAATGCGTTTTGGGTTTTATTGTGGATTCGGCTTATATTATATATGGACTGGATTTGGGATAGTATGTGGACTGAGCCTATGTCATATGTGGATTTGATTCCGTGCCCATATATGGACTGGATTTGGGACCCGTATATGGATTGGGCCTTATGTCATATGTGGATTGAGATCCATATGTCGATTGGATTTGGGATCCGTATATGGATTGGGCCTTATGTCATATGTGGATTGGATTTGAGATCCGTATGTGGATTGGATTTGGGACCCGTATATGGATTGGGCCTTATGTCATATGTGGATTGGATTTGAGATCCGTATGTGGATTGGATTTGGGACCGTATATGGATTGGGCCTTATTTTCATATGGGTAAATTAGTCCTTTTTGAATCGGACTTAGGCTCCAAGTTGATTAGGACTCATTTGAATTTTGTCTCGATTCAAAGAAATTCCTATTTATTTCAATATCCCCTTTTATTTTATTTTATTTGGCGTCCGAAGAAAATTTTCTAATTTTATCGGGGAAACACCGTTATTTTATTTTGATGTGGGATCCGAAGAAATTTCCTTTTTGGAATTATTTGGGGTCCGAAGAAGTTTCTATATTTTTTTTACTTAGGATATGAAGGAAATGTAATTTGATTTGGATCCGAAGCGGTTCATTTTTGCTTAACCTAGGTTCGGATGTCCGAAGAAATCATCCGAACCGATTTTTTTTCTTTTTCTTTTCTTTTCCTATTTTTTATTATTTTTTTTGTTTCTCTTTTCAGCCTGAAGTAAGGGACGTCCGCAGAGTTCCCAAACGGCTTTCAAAGAAATTTATGTATTTTTTTTCTCTTTCTTTTTTTTTCTCTTTTTTTTTTTCTTTCTTTTCAGCCTGAAGTAAGGGGCGTCCGCAGAGTTCCCAAACCGGTTTTCAAAGAAGTTTATTTATTTTTTTCCTCTTTCTTTTGTTTCTTTTTTTTTTTTTTTCTTTCTTTTCAGCCTGAAGTAAGGGGCGTCCGCAGAGTTCCCAAACCGGCTTTCAAAGAAATTTATTTATTTTTTTTCCTCTTTCTTTTTTTTCTCTTTTTCTTTTTTCTTTCTTTTCAGCCTGAAGTAAGGGGCGTCCGCAGAGTTCCCAAACCGGCTTTCAAATAAATTTATGTATTTTTTTCTCTTTCTTTTTTTTCTCTTTTTTTTTTCTTTCTTTTCAGCCTGAAGTAAGGGGCGTCCGCAGAGTTCCCAAACCGGCTTTCAAAGAAGTTTATTTATTTTTTTCCTCTTCCTTTTTTCTCTTTTTTTTCTCTTTTTTTCAGCCTGAAGTAAGGGGCGTCCGCAGAGTTCCCAAACCGGCTTTCAAAGAAATTTATTTATTTTTTTTCTCTTTCTTTTTTTTCTCTTTTTTTTTTCTTTCTTTTCAGCCTGAAGTAAGGGGCGTCCGCAGAGTTCCCAAACCGGCTTTCAAAGAAAATTTATTTATCTTTTTATTTTTCTTTTTTTCTCTTTTCAGCCTGAAGTAAGGGGCGTCCGCAGAGTTCCCAAACCGGCTTTCAAAGAAAAATTTATTTATCTTTTTATTTTTCTTTTTTTCTCTTTTTTTTTTTCTCTTTCTTTTCAGCCTGAAGTAAGGGGCGTCCGCAGAGTTCCCAAACCGGCTTTCAAAGAAGTTTATTTATTTTTTTTCTCTTTCTTTTTTTTTCTTCTTTTTTTTTTCTTTCTTTCCAGCCTGAACTAAGGGGCGTCCGCAGAGTTTCCAAACCGGCTTTCAAAGAAGTTTATTTATTTTTTTCTTCTTCCTTTTTTTTTTCTTTTTTTTCTCTTTCTTTTCAGCCTGAAGTAAGCCTGAAGTAAGGGGCGTCCGCAGAGTTCCCAAACCGACTTTCAAAGAAATTTATTTATTTTTTTTCCTCTTTCTTTTTTTTCTCTTTTTTTTTTCTTTCTTTTCAGCCTGAAGTAAGGGGCGTCCGCAGAGTTCCCAAACCGGCTTTCAAAAAAATTTATTTATTTTTTTCTTTAATTTTTTTTTTAAATAAATTTTTACCTGAGAAATACGTCCAAAAGAAAAAGCCAAGAAAGTCGATTGCGGGTGCCGAGAAAGTTGATCGAAGGAGTTGACCGAAGGAGGTTGAGGAAGTTGACCGAAGGAGTCGAGAAAGTTGACCGAAGGAGTCGAGGAAGTTGACCGAAGGAGTTGACCGGAGGTGCTGAAGTCGATCGGAGCTGAGGATGAGGTGGAATATGGGACGGGTTTTTTTCTTTTTGTAGTAGAATACGGGACAATATCGGAGGTTCTCTTTCTTTTTTTTTTTTTTGTGGCGGAAATATGGAAAGTTCTCTTTCTTTTTTTTTGTGGTGGAAAAAAAATGGAAAAGTCCTCTTTCTTTTTTTTTTTTGTGGTGGAAAGAAATGGAAAAGTTCTCTTTCTTTTTTTTTGGTGGAAAGAAATGGAAAAGTTCTTTCTTTTTTTTTTGTGGTGGAAAAAAAAATGGAAAGTTGTCTTTCTTTTTTTTTTTTGTGTGTGGAAAAAAAAATGGAAAGTTACCTTTCTTTTTTTTTTTTTGTGGTGGAAAGAAATGGAAAAGTTCTCTTTCTTTTTTTTTTTGTGGTGGAAAGAAATGGAAAAGTTCTCTTTCTTTTTTTTTTGTGGTGGAAAAAAATGGAAAGTTCTCTTTCTTTTTTTTTTGTGGTGGAAAAAAAATGGAAAGTTGTCTCCAGGCAAAGGAAAATCTCCCTTTTTTATAGTGGGGGTAGAGAAATATTGTGTGGGGTTTGTTGGGATTCGTTGAGGGATTAGCGAGAAAATATGGGTTCGTTGAGGAGAGTACGTGCGTTGGAATATCTTTTCGTTGAGAAAAAGACGAGGTTCAAACTTGAGGAAGTTATTATATTCCACTTTCAAATTTGAGATTTAAATTTTAAAATTGAACGGATATGTTTAAAATTCAAATTGAATATGTTCAAATTTCAAAATTGAACGGTTATGTTCAAATTTCAATATGTTGAGAGAGTATGGTTGTATTTAAATTTTAAATTTCAAATTTCGAAATTGAGTATGTTATGAGGAAGTATGTTCGTATTTAAATTTTAAATTTTAAATTTCAAAATTGAATATGTTATATTTAAATTTGAGAAAGTATGTTTGTATTTAAATTTTAAATTTTAAATTTTAAAATTGAATATGTTTCATTTAAATTTGAGGAAGTATATTTGTATTTAAATTTCAAAATTTAAATTTCAAAAATTTAAATTTGAGTATATGTGGCATTTGAGAGATATTTTAAAATTTCGTTGGAAATTTAAAATTCAAAATTCAAAATTCAAAATTTAATTTGAACATAATTTTTGAAATTGAATTTTTAAACAAGAAGTTGACTATAATGTAAGGCCCGCTGGGCAGAAAAAAAAATAGGATCCGACTTAAAAAATCGACGGAGCTTTGATGAGATTCATAAGCTTGTGTTCACAAATGGCCTAAGCTTGTGTTCATAAATGACCTATTAAAGAATTGAATTTGTTGAAACCAAATTATTAATATGTTAAAAATTTTGGGCTTTTACGGGAGACAAATCAATATTGCGGACCAACCACAATCTTTCCCCCTTTTTTTAAAAAAAAATAATTTTTTTTTACCTCAAACAGGCATGTAACTCAACGCTTGGTGCGTTGGCGAGTAAAAGCTGTGTTTCAGCAGTTGTCGGGAAAGCTACAACCAGGCTACAACCCCTTGCGCCAGTGCAGAAATAGGAATGAATTATGTAGGGCTTCGTCAGGTTTGCCTCGTTTGGCAAGTCAATTGATACTTCCACCAAGCCTCGCCCGGATTCACAATGTATTCCACATATTCATGCTGCGAAAATACATCCTGATCCGTCCCACGTGATCAGCCTTACAGTGATTGAGCTTAGAGAGAGCTACGATGCGAATTTTAACCCGCGAGGTAAAAGACAATTGTGGAATTAGTCTATTCGGTACGTGAAGGTTTTGTAAAATAACCACGAGGAATGCAAGGTAACCTGCAACTAGAAACAGTTATACGGTAACGATGCCCTTTTCTATTTAAGGTCGAGCTATAGACAAGTTTCAAGTAAGAAGGTTTTTTGTAAACGGAGAATGATGTAGAGCCCAAGAGTTCCAAATGAAAAATATGAATGTCGGAGAACCTAAATATAATTTTTACACAACAATTAATAAAAATTAAATTTTTATGTGTAACAGTAAATTTGTGAATGTCATCATGAAAATGAATTATGGTGATTATAATTTTTTGGCCACGAACCAAAAAAATTTAAGGCGAAAATGGAAAGCCGAAATAAAAAATTTATCAAAAAATCGTGCGTCTATCCGGTATAAAAAAAGCTTTGCATTTTATGCACAAAAATTGGCCAATTTATTGTCAAAATTTCGAAGACTCAGAGATCTACGAATGCTCAAAATCGAAGTAAAAAATTTTGACATTTCAAAGATAAACCAATCGCTTGGATTTTACAATCGCGACAGTAAAATGTGTTTCGAAAAGTTTGAGATTTCATGTGTGGAATTGTGATATTTTTCGACGACAAGACTATGAACGCGGTAAAGAACGTTCATCTAAAATTTAGGCATAAATGAAAAGATATTGAAAGAATTTTTGCATTTAAAAATTCAAATAAAATGCAAAATCACATTCTGGCCCCAGATTTAGGCCTAAGTGATGGTTATCAATCTCCGGGGGACGTAAATGCATTTTACTGCGACAATATGAGGGTGTGGTCATAATTTTTTAGAAAATTAGGCTTCAGCGCAATTATGCACAAATTCTTAACTACTGAAGGGATCGAATCACTCTCCAGATCGAAAACCCTATCCATCTCCTCCCTTCTTCTCATCCCAGCAGGCATGCCTACCTCCGGCCGCCAGCGCCGGTAATGTAAGCACGACCCTTCTGGGCACTCCTACAGTGTCATGCTCCCCTTCATCGTGATCAAATCGGCCCTCGTTGACTGGTTGGGCAGTGTCACTCCCGAAGACATGAAAACCATCGATTCAAGTTGCTCCGGCACATTCCTCAGCCACCGATTGTGCTCCAAACAATATCCAGGGCATCAAGACCTTCAAACCTACACTGCTGGTTCGATTCCAAAATGCGGAATCATCGGTCCAGGTGATTGGTTAAGGCACCATCTGGGTGTCGACAGCTCAGGTCTTACTCACGATAGAGGTGGGTGCTTCAAGCTAGTAGTCGATGAGGCTGCATCTTCCATTTTTTTTTTTCTTTTTACACCACGACACTTATTATTTACTCTTTACATATCGGCTTCTCCATTCAATTTCTAGCATATACATATTATTATCTCATATAGTGGTAGGTTGATACTTGACATGTAGAGTAGCCTCCTATATTTCTTGACTATCAGACGACCTCTAGGTCCATGTGAGATGGCATTGTTCACCTTTTTGATTTTCGATTTCGATGTTCATACCCCACGGCATTTGGCTTTAGGCCACAGTTATCGAGATATCTCTTTTACTTATGACATATTACTATCTTACATAGTAGTGGCTTGATCGAGTACGAGACATGTAGAGTAGGTTATCATACCTTGTGGCTATCATAGGACCTTTGGGGCCCAGGTGACATGGCATTTCTCACATTTGTATGACTTGACGTTTTGGTCTATGGTTTCGACGTTTATACACTATGGCATTCGATTTATGCCAGTGCTTTACCAAGGTTGAGTTGATTATATCAATGATAAGCCATAGCAGTTGATAGTATTCATAAAAAACAGCTTTCAAAAGATTCTCAAACGCATGCTTAAATTAATGGAGAACACTTTCAAATGATAATTGATTTTCAATAGTTGATCTAATGTACATTCGCAATATCATGATTAAAAAATATTTTAGCTTAATGTATAGATCATATGAGTTCGATTACTATACTATTGATAATACCAAACAATTGATATTATTAAATTTTTTATTGTTAAATTTATTTTTTTGATTATTTTTATTTTTTAGATTAATACTATTCCCACCAATCACACTAAATCCTAAAAAATTATTATTATTTTAATCGTATATTTCTTAATTTAAAAATTAAAAATCTAACTAATGACTTGATATTATATTGGTAGCATAATAACCTAGTTCCAGGTTGTAGATTATTTTGTATTAAGAATTGGTAGTTGCATGTGCATCTTCATTGTGATTTAATATATGGTTGTGGTGTATGTGAAACAGCTGATGGGATAATATTCCGTACAAATACCAAAAAAACTTTGTTTGTGTTGACAAAGCAGGCTTTATATTTATGGCGACCAGTACATCTTATAGGCAAAACAACCTAAACGTATACATATTTATTTTTCGCAAACTCTGATTTTCAAACTATATTTTTTTTAAATAAAAGTTTCGCACAAAGGATTTGAAGCGTGACACTAGGTCATTTAAAAATTTTTAAAAAATTCTTATTTTTTAGCATTAAATTTGAGTAAATTTAATTATTAAATTTGATAAGCTAAATATGATTATTAAACTTGATAAAATTTTTAAAACTACATACAAAATTTAATTAAAAAATAAAAATTAAAAGATTAAAGAAAATCAAAAGATTGATTTCAAAAAGATTAATAGTTGAGCGAGTTCTTAAGAATTTTTGTACAGCATCAAAGGATATAATTTCTTCAAATTTTAAGGAGTGTTTAATTTTTTAAAAAATATTTCAAAAATTAATTTTCTGACTTAAAAAGTAATTTTTATCTTTATATATATTTTTTCTTTCAAGATTTTGTTTAGTAGATTTTTTTAGTTTTAAAATTTTTATCCAAAAAATAAAAATTATAAAAAAAAATGTATTTTCATAAAATATTTTTTTAGGTATATATAAGTGTAGATTCTATGAGGGGTGTACATCCTATACCCCATCCTATTCTGAAGTGGGATGAATTCTACTGATCACATCAGGATGGAGTGGGCAGTAGGATTACACCCTTTTTTTTATAAAACTCTGACTAGTGTTCCAGCAGACAGCCATAGAACAGGAAATTAAAAATATATATAGAGTAATTGATCTTAAAAAAAAAAAAAAGAGTGACAATAAGAGATTTCTATCCTTGATGAGAGAAATTCTGATTAGTTAATGAGCTTCTAAATAAAGACGTGTACCAATGACATGATCAGCTGGATCCGTGGCCGGATCCGCCGTTGTTGGTCATCATATTCTTGAACTCGTCGAAGTTGACACTGCCGTCGCCGTCGGCGTCGACGGATCGGATCATGCGGGAGCAGTCGCCGAGGGAGCAGCTGTCGCCGAGACGCTTGAGCACGAGGTGCAGCTCCTCGGCGGTGATCAGACCGTTCCTGTCAAGATCGTACATCTCGAAAGCGTCGCGCAGCTCCGCCTCCACCGCTGACGGACGTGACTGGCGGCCGCGGTGGAAGGCGGCGAACTCCTGCAGATTGACGAAGCCGTCGCGGTCGGTGTCCATCTCCTCCATCATGCCGCGCAGCTCCTCGGGCGCACGTCGGAGCCGAGCGCGCGCACCACGCTCTCCAGCTCCGACGCAGAGATCCGGCCGTCGCCGTTCGTGTCGAAGCGCGAGAACACCTTCTCAACCTCCGCCATCGACCCCAGGCCCTGCGCCGACGCCGGCGCCTTCTCCTCCCGATCCGGAGTTTGGGGATTCGACATTTACTAGGTCAACAAGCCCACGCTACGCCACAACTGAGATACAGAAAGGAACAAGCAGAGAATTTCGAAGAAGAGCCCCCTAATTATAGTGTGAGGAGACAATTGTACGGAGTGTCCCTCAATTATACTGACGTTTCTAATGGCCCCCTCAGCTTGATTTTTTATGTTTTTTTTAAAAAAATACTTTTTGGACACTCAAAACTCAAAACAAGTGTCCATCTTGCATCTTCTATTCTAATATTCATAAGTTTTAATAAAAATATTTAAATATTAATGTAAAATATAAATCTGCGGATTTGATTTGATAATCCACGGATAGATTATTATATTCGTAAATTATATTAATATAAATAAAATTTACTCGCAAATTTTTAAATAGCAAACGTCTTTATTCAATACCCACCTGTAGGCGGGCGGGGTATGCGGGTTACTTGCAAGATTTTTTTTTTTTTTTTCAATATAAAATATAAAATACATAATTTTAAAAAATATAATATAATTTATTTGAAATATCAAATAAATAATAAATAATATAAAATTTTTAAATACATAAATTATGTAATGTAAAAATATTTTATCATTCTAAAATTTTGTGATATAAAATTAATAAAATTTTCATAATTATAGAGTCAAATATCATAGAAATAAATTACAAAAACTCAATCCACAACTATAATTTTAATAGTTGATTCTCTTAATTCTAAACTTTTACCAAACACCACAAGATTCTTGTCATCATATTTATCTATATTTTAAATTTTAAATAATTAATTTTCATAGAACAAAAAATATGATGAGGCGGCGCAATACGAGAGGTGGGCACAACGATTAAAAAAAAATAAATGAAAATTAGGATTAGAATTTTTAAGAATATATAAATAAAAATAATATGTATTTTTAATTAAAAATTTTATGCGGGTACCCGTGGGTGCCGCGGGTTGCCCAAAATGCCCACGATTAAATGGGTGCTCATCCGTTTTATCCATAATTTTTTGGGTAAGAAAAACTAATACTCATATCAACAAATTTGCCGTTAAGCATGGATAGAAATTGTTAGGTCTAGTAACATATAATAGAATGATAATTTTTAAATAAAAGAAATGTAAGATAAACACTAATAGCATTGTTTTTTTTAAAAGAAAATAAAATTAAAATGCATGGAGATTCAATTCTATTTTTATATCTGTAGTAGTATAGATGTAAAGTTTATGCTTTAGGATTTTCATGGTCCATATCTTTTGCCCAATATGCATAAAAATTTTACTAGCTTTAAAATTTTACAAATGCAAATCATTTTTTTTTTTTAGATTTGTAAATTAGGGCTGAATTTTCTGTACTCGAACGAAATTTTTTTCAGTTTGTTTCGACTCTCTTCATTAGATACATATAAAATACGATACTGATAGCTACCACAAATGATAAGCACTTACTGCGAATCACGTTCAAATGATATAATCGAAATGCGACTCAAATCAAATTATACTATTTGCCATATTTGCTGTTTGTTGTTCTAATTTTGTTTAAAATAAAAAACTTCAAATGAGATATTTAGAAATTTTTTTTTGACAAAAAGGCGCACAAGTGAAGCAACACTACCCTAAATAGTGCAACAGCTATTTTATAGGGCTAATATTTTTTTTAAATAGTACAAATATGTTTACAAAATAGTGTAAGGATCGCTCCAAAAAATGCAACATTCTAACAAAATGTAGGTATAATGTTTACACTTTAGAATTCTTATTGTGCAAAAATTTTCACTTATCCTGTTTTTTTTTTTTTTACTAAAGCTCAAGAGAATTTTTATTAGTTTTTGAATTAAAAAGTGTAAGATTTATATTTTTTTTTGAGAGAAAGGTAGCGTGCTACCCGCTTCATTCAATTAGAGAATGAACTAGACTACAGCAGTGAGACAAGCAGGTCTCGCGAAAAAAAAAAAAAAAAAAACCAAGAGCAATGCACACTAACGGCCTCGAGCAGTTTCCCTACACGGACCCCTTGTCTCGTCCCACAGGTACCCTAACTGGATAGCCCAGGTATTTGTAAACAGGGGGTTTGTAGAGGAATTATGGAAAATCACTTTGTCCCTTACCAACCAGACCACCCACCAGATAGCAGTCAATCTAACTAGATTTTTGTTGACACGCTTGGAATCCCCTGGGTCGTCCATTTTTTCCAAACGCTTCTGGTGTCATCCCTCGGGTACATATTTGGTATGTACATCTTACATCCTATTTATTTTAGAATGAAATAAATTTTACTAATCATTTCGAAATGACTAATGGACAAGCTTCATTCGTAGGATGAATGAAGTGTGCATCATACACCTGTTTTGAAATATATGAATAGTATTGCTCTTTTATTATAGTTAAAAAATCTATAAATTTTTTATTTTAGCAATTAAACTAGAGTGTTATTAATAATATAAAAATAGTGTATGTTATAAACTTTTTTTTATTTAAAAAAAAAACCTGTTAGTATTATCCTCAAATAATAAACTCTATCCACGTGTTAGTATATACTATTTATATATATTATTGATTGTATTATATGTGGACTCCAATAAACATCTCTTTTTTATTAAAATTACTAATTATACAAATATTTTAGCTCTTTGTCTTGCATAATGTATAAAACTTTAAAACACAATATATATATATATATATATATATATATATATATATATATATATATATATATATATATTCTATTTGTTATGAAAGATAAAAAATTCGTTCGTCATATTTTTCAATTTTAAATTATTCTCATCATAACTAGAAGAGACCTTGTTAAACTATTTAAAAAAAATTAAAGGGTTTTATTGCCAAATTTAAATGTTAAGTTCTTTGTACATTTGATTTTCTTATTTACGTCTAATAATTCTTAATTTTTAAATTAAATTTTAATTATTTTTAAATAAAAATAAGTAATAAAATTGTTAACTTTATTTAAATAACTGGATGAATTGAATTAGAAAGCTATAAAAGTTTTAAAAAATTAGAAAAAAAATAAAAATGAGGGACCATTTTCAAATTTCTCTAAAGTTGGGAGTCCCCGTACGTTTTGTTTTTCTTTAAATATTGTTAGGAAAGAAAAGGTTTGCACTTGTTTTTATGGATTGCTGTCGGATTCTGCCACCGACCCGCATCATCACCCTGTTAGCTTACTTCACGGATAAGATGGGATTCGGATCTGTTCACGCGGTTTCTTACCGCGTAAAGATGAGCTGTCCTTCTTGGAACAGCAAACGCCAGATGATCATGACAGAAACGGAGCCCATCTGGCACTTTGGATTGCGGGCGTAAAACCTAGACTATTTTAAATAATAATTATTATTAATAAATTATAATAAAATAATTTGATTCGTAATAAACAAATGTGAAAATTTTATGTTTTATCATAATGCGAAACTTTTAAATATTCTTAAATATTTTATATATTAAATTTTAATGTTGAAGTCTAAGTTGTTTTCAATCTATTTATAATAAATATTCATTAATTTCTACGCAATGAGAGCAATGAGTATAGGTGTCAATTATTTCTTAATTTGAGTTTAAAGATGTAGAATTTATTTGTCATATATATATTTTTTATTTTTATGAAAATGTCCGCCCTTTCGTATTCTTTCCCTTATCTTTTTTATTATCTTTTTTGTCATCTAATAAGTCAACGTGTCAATTATTCCATAAAAAAAAAGGTCATCTTTTCGTATTTCTCTCCCTTTATAAACATCTATTAATTCTCATATAATGAGTACACCTATCAACTATTCCTTAATTTGAGTTTAAAGGTGTAGGACCCACTTGTCATATATATATATATATATATATATATATATATATATATATATATATATATATATATATATATATATATATATATATAGAAACGTTCGTCCCTTCGTATTCCTCTTCCTCATCTTTTTATAACCTTCTTTGTCATCTAATTAGTCAACGTGTCAACTATTCCACAAAATAACGACCGTCTTTTCGTATTCCTCTCCCTTATCTCTTTGTAACCCTCTTTCTCATCGTTTCTACTTCCCACCTATTACTCTTTCTCTCATCTCACGCTGTCATCTTTTCGTAACCCTCAACCTCATCATTTTTATTTTCGACCTATCGTTTGTGGCACCCCTCCTACTATGATAAGAGCCTCCACCACTGCACTCTCACTTCCCCCGCCAATGCATCTACGACACCACCACCTCCGCACCCTCACATCCCTCACCTTCGTATTCGTGACGCTTCCACGTGCCGATGTTCCTTTCGGAACTCGTTGAAAATTTATTGGTGGTGGTTATTTTGAATGCTCAGAAAATCATAAATAGATAAGAATAACACCGTCTAAGTATTTATCAATTTGATTGTTGAAAAAGAATAGAGAGTTGAAAAACCTCAAGAATCAAATCGATAAATTTTCTTGATCGAGAGAACGATCAAGAGATCGAAAAGAAGAAATCTAGGTTAGAACGTGTTTTCATTTTCTTCTTTAATTTTTGATTAGTTTTTGATACTCTAAAATAATACTTTTAGGATTTATTTATAGGTTAGAAGCCATTAGAAATAAGATAAGAATAAAAAACTGCCTATAACAAAATTTTTCCCATATCACGGTCTGGACTGGAATCATGACGGTCCAGACTGCCGTGAAAAATCCAAAAACTATGGTTCAGGGTCGGACCGGAATAAAGTTGATCCGGACTGTTTCATGCAAAATAGAAATTTCAATGTTCGGGGTCCGGACTGAAGCCAAGTTGATCCGGATTGAAATTTCGCATGGAACCAACTATGATCGGGGTCCGAACTGTGACCAGATGGTCCGGATCCTAAACACTCAAAATGTTCAGTTTTTAATTTTTAATACACAGAAAATATTCTAAGTGCTTCTAATCAAATAGAATGAATTCAAATCAACAAAAATATTGATTTAAACATACCTGATTATTATGGATTCATTCTTCTTGAGATTAATGTCATAGTTTTTCAAGTCTTCATCTTCAAATTTCAAAACTAAAATTAATTTCATGAAATCCGCCAATATATTCGTAACAATTTTTCCATTTGTTGATTTCGTGGCAAAACATACAATACTCAAAAAATAAAGAAAATCAAATTCTGTTGCAATCACCAAACAACAAAATTATGAATGAATGATCCAAATACAATGTCACGTCCCGAGACTGCCAATTTGGATAGTTCGGGCAGGCCAACGGACATGCCAATCGGGCATGACCTCTCTACACCCAAAAGGAACGGTCACAACTATCTCCAATAAAAAATTAGTGTGTGATGAGATATAATATCAGAGTATAAAATAACTACTAACTAAAACTTTCATTCATTAAACAAACAGTTTAAGTGGTAAATAAAAGCATAACATGAGTGAACAATAATATAAGATTATTACATTTTCATCTCTCTTCTTGCAATTAAACAATATTACAAATTGTACATTATTTTTCCTCACAATACAAAGTTCACTCAACATAAAGTGGTGATATCTGCTAGACCCTCTAGGTCTCTATGCTGCTGGGCCCTTACCCCTGTCGCATGCCTCACTTGCTGGACTTGGACCCGAAAAAATGGTCACCTAAGAGTGTGAGAACTACTTAAAATTTTCAGTGGATTTATCCACCGAGAAACATACTCTATCCCTCTTGATCAAATGAAAGCATTAGTAGTAAGATAATAGGAAAACTATAAATTTCTACACTAGCATGCTGATATCCATATAAAAATGAATGCCACTACACTACCTGTGTATACTCGATGTCCAAATGCTACCATCTCAAGCCACACTAGGCTACTAACCATAAGCCCAGTCACTATGCCGCTAAGATGGGTCACATCTAACCCGGCCACTCTACATATTCATTTTGATTGCTTTTAATCCCTACGGAAGTACCTCGTCCGACAAGTCCATACCCAAGGAGTCGCGCTCCCAAATGACGAGTCTCAAATCCGAGGGTACATTCACTGTCACACCCCGGGAGTGGTTTAAAAGCGTTTAACGGTCCTTTTTTTTTTTTTCCAAAAGCCTTTACTCCAGCACGTGTCCAGACCCGCCACATACACAAGATCACTCTAAACAAATCGACAGAGTCTCCCCTGTATATGCACGACGTCGCATAACAAACAATCACCAACCATCACCAGTTTAACATACACACAAAGCGGATAAGGGATTAACTAAACTTTTACATCATACAAGAGAAGATCGGCCAATCGGCATACTCCAAGTTGTAAGGATAAAACCATAAGGTTTAAAACAGTGCCTACCCGACACTCAGTTTGAAAACAGTTTTCGCAAACGTTTTATCTTTTAAAAGATCTCCCCATTCCACATACAACCATCACAAGATAAAATAAAGTTCTAAAAGTCCATCATCCCAAGGCATTCACGGTGTTCATATGTTCCTACATCCATGTCACAACACATCCACATCACAATAGGTCCAAGTATCATGCACCAATATCTACTAAATGTAACAATCAAAAGAGGAGTAAAAGTGTCACCGGAATGATGAAATACGAGTCACTCTCACGTCGATGCCTCTCCCCCGTCCCCCCGAGCCTGTCACATGGTGGGAGTCAGTGACAAAAAATATAGGAAGAAAAAATCGATATAATAATAATCATATGCAATGATAGGTACAATAAAGTAAACAGGACATCAAACCGTAGCCCGAAACATTCAAACCCTCCATACCATATCCTCAGTCCGTAAACCTAAGGAAGTATCAAACCTGCTCAATACTTTGGTGCCCCTTTAACCCTCGTCGCTATGCCACAGAGGGCCCCTATGAAGTCACCACGTAGAGATTATGGGTCCTTAGACCACTTCTTCAGAAAAGTACACCCTTGCGGTGGCCAAACTACTGGTGCACGTGACTATGCCATGAGCTTCTCGATCCTTTAGTTACGTACAACATTGCGATGCCTTCCACGATCCCATACTTGTGGAATAAGATGCAGTACCCCTCACGATCCCATACTCGTGGAATAAGTCACGGTTCACCTTACGATCCCATACTCGTGAAATAAACTGATAAGTCAAGTATCCGTCCTTGTCCCTCACGCATGTATCGTTCCGTTGCAATAATGGTGACGATGTCCTTCCTGTCATCTTAAAATAGTAATACCGAAAACAACAATAAAAGGAAAAGATGGGTTGAACACTAATGTTCAACAACACCTTCAACCTTGGTTTAGTTACCCACCTCTACTGGCGAAGAAAATAATGCTCAGCAACTCCTCAAAACCTCCTCAAGCTTTGACCGGACAAAACTACACCAAAACCATTATTAAATCTCAATCGGATTGTAATTCTGTAAATCGTATGTCAACCCGGGCTTCCGACGGCGAAAACCCAACC